>CAJNOQ010002898.1:0-22224 GCA_905250885.1 Didymodactylos carnosus | reverse complement strand
AGAATCTATTAGAATATTATCTAGAATTAGCACGATTTTTGAAAGATTCATTCTGACGTTGACTTAGACGTTTTTCTCAGGAAAAGAAATTTAATTTTGTTAGACGTCCATTAACAGACGTTGTTCATGAAAAGGATATGCGAATCTAAGTCAACGTCTGTTAATGGACGTCTAACAAAATTAAATTTCTTTTCCTGAGAAAAACGTCTAAGTCAACGTCAGAATGAATCTTTCAAAAATCGTGCTAATTCTAGATAATATTCTAATAGATTCTTATCCAACCTTAAAAATATCTTATGTGCAATAATCTATATTATGAAAAGATCTAACTTCGATGTTGGAAAAATCTTATCGATCGAATCTAATAATTTTCAGATCTCATGATCTTAGTAAGATTTGTTTAGACAAATATTAGTGAAATATCAGGAGAATCTGAATAAGATTCGAGTAACTTTCTGAGTAGGAAAACTTATCAAATGATTTTCTTCCAGGTCTCATATTAACTTTACAATGAATCATAAAAAGTTTGAAAAAGAAAGGTGGAACGACTCTTTCATGAACTATCAATAGCAGTCCTTACACCTTTTACAAACGGAAAATATTTGAAGATTCAAGTCTCTTATCAATAAATTACAGAGCTTTCTTTTATTTAAAGAACAATTTTATTATCATTTGTATCTGTGAGACATGCTACAGATTGCTGGTGCATTCCAGGAAATCGATCTGTGCCATCAGATTTTGTGGATATTATTACTAAAAATAAATATAGAAATTTACGGAAAGTCTCTTTTCTTACCTTTGGATTTTTTACTTTTAAAAGAGATTTCCGTATAACACCACAAGCTCTATTGGTTCAGTTTTTATATGCACACTAGTGGCAGCCAGGAGCTAGCTGTTGGTTTGTAAATGTTACGTGCAGAGAGTTCCTTTCATCGTATTTATGATAAATACTTTATTAACACATTACAAAAAAGAAAACATGTAATCTAATAACAAAAAAAAGTTGAATAATCGATGTAGTCATTTGTTCCCAGCAATTATTTCACAAACACAAAGAATGCGATTGCAGAGTCATCATTTCGGTTGGAAATCGATTATTCTATAATAAAGAATTGTATAATAATTACTACTATTATTGCGAACAATCTAACCTCTTTTTTTATAATTAAGCGGCTTAAACCGCTTTAGTTGTGGACTCTGATTCTGTATACATTGTTACTCATAAATATACAAAGCAGAAGACAATTTTTTTCTCAATTGAGTGTTGTAGATATGTCTTGATTTTTGACAATAACAAAATGAAGTTTAATTCTATCCGTAGTTGGAAATAGCATTTTTTTAATCATTAATAATTTTGTCGATTCATTTAAACAACTTTCATAAAAATATAAATAAATATTATATATTGGTGGGCTAACATTAAACACAGATTCTAAATATTTTCGAATATGTTCAACTTTCAATTGAGAATTAATTAATAGAAATGTATTAAAACCATTTTTAAAATAATTAATTAATTCTGGATCAACATATTTTTTACATAATTCAATTTGTAAACAAAATGGACGAGTGTGAAGAAATTTTCGTGGAATAATTGTTGCTGTCGACGTTGGTTCATGTTCAGTAGTATTTGTGGTTGATTTAACAGCTGTAGTAAGAAAGAAAACGATTTTAATATCATCTTTACATGATTATACTACATAGTGTGTATTCACTATCATATATCAGGCTAAGTTCAACTTTTTAAGAAATACCAAATATAAGATAATTATAACATAGAAACAAAAACTTCAAATTCACTTACCGATATATCGTGTATTATTTTCATCTAAATTTTGTTGTTGTCTAATATGTACATTTCCTAACGAGTCAATATAACGAAATGTTTTTAATCGATTTTTATTCAAACGTAATTTTAAACGTAATTCTTTTGGTATAATTTGTATTGATGACGACGACAATGAAGACTCATAAAAATGTTTTTCATTTAAAGTTTCATCTTGTTCGAGACCGGGTAATAATGCGTGTAATACTTCACCCATTTGACGATCGGGTTGTAAACATCGTTTAAAATCAGATGGATGTAAATTTATTTTACATCTCGGACAACGATAGGGACGTTCAACAAAATGTAAAAAATAATTTAATATACACGTTCGACAAAACTACAAAAAAAAAAAAAAATAGTTAATCAAAATTTCATGAATAAAAAGAGAAAATATTTTACTATCGTCGTCTACCTACCGTATGCATACATTCATTAATCGTATAAGGATCGACTAAAATTTTAAAAATAAGTTATTATCTGTGAAATGACATGTAAACATCAATATTATTTAAATTTTTTAACTTTAAAGTTTATCAGTCACGTATTTACACATTCTACTCAGTCTCAAAGGTGTGCTTTCTTTCCTGTTCACAAAATACAACATTTTTGTTGAATGAGAAATGAGAAATTCTTAATAATATTATAGCATAATAGAACATCATACCTAAATATCCGTTGCATAATGAACATTCTAATAAATGATTTGCTTCTAACAAAGAATAATACAAATAATATTGATCCATTCAAAAATATTTTATTCTAAAAATAATAAAGGAAACAAACAATAACAATTGGGAGGTAGTAAGACCGATTTATCTATAGAATGCTATCCTTACTGTTATTAGAAAACATAGTTTAAGAAAACTTTATCTCATATTCAGCGCGTATAATTTTTAATAATCTCGTAATATAATCACCAAATATCACCCATTTTGGACTGATGAACCGTAATCATAACAGATATTTTATCACTACTAGTTTTAATTATCTGATATTTATAGTTTCCTAATCATCCATGAAGTGATTAATTTGATTCATTTTTTAAAATGAATTTTAGCTTTCCCTTTCCCCTTCTTCTATTTTCTTTTTCGTGAAACGGATAACGGTTCGATTAGCACTGTATTTCATGATACTAAATACTATCAATACGTAATTTTCTTTCTATAGGTTTGGTATTTCTGTTGAATTCGTACGGCTTTCAACAGCTCTGGTATCGACAAAATTGAATTATAAAAGTGTTTACAAATAATATCAGTACTGTACAATCTAATTTTCAGTTTAGCTAAAACGAATTCTGGAAACATTTTGCTTGTTGTATTTGTCCTTATAACTTTTGTTTTCTATACGAGTCTTTTTTTCCACAATATTTAGGTTTCTAGTATAAGTTTCAAAAAAAAGTTAAAATAAAAGAAGAAATTAGAAAATTAGCAAGTAATTAGAAGACGTTGAAATCAGAAGACTTGGTAAACTGGCACTCATTGACGGTAGAACGAGTTAGAAGCTGCGGGAATAAATTTTTTGGGAAAATTCAAGGTAAATTGCTCTCTCTCTCGAAATACCATTTTGAGTTAATTTAAATTGATTTAATACTGTGGGTACAATATCGAAATACCTTTCCGATACTTCCTCATAGAATTTTCTACCTTTATCTGCTTAAACACATCGGCATCAAGTGAATTTGAGTAATTATGAACGAATCGAGGCCAAACCGTGGTTTTCTGTAGTTCGTCAAGTACGCGCTTATAATAAACAGAGAAAAAGAAGTCGAAGATAGGAAAGATACAGTGATTACTTGACGAATTCAAAGAAATAATCATCAGAATCAAGAGGACTCAGGATCCTGTCCGTATGCTTTTTTATATTCCAAAATCTGTGAAGGCATCGTCCCCAATGTCCCTACAGTTTCGATGATCATCCGAACTTCTTACGAAAGTTTGACCGTTCATTTTTTTAACAGGGCATCTATTATTTTATCTTCACTAAGTGAATATCAAAAGAAAAATCTGTATCTTTACATAGGCAAAGAAAACAACATTCTTTGTCGTTCTCCGACTCAAGCATCCTGATTAGCTCCTTCGAAAGGAGTCTCTGTTAAAAAAAATGAACGGCTCAATTTTCAGAAGGGAGTGCTGACTCTCCTTTCCCGCTAAAAGTTGATCATGATTTAGCTCACTCGATCAGAGAAATGAAAATCCAAATAAATTTCGTGCGACGATATTCAGCAGTTCATCGCTACCAGTATTGTTTGCTCTCGACGATAGAATGAATAATTCATATAGAAAACAACACGATTCATAAAATTTTTAGAAATTTTTTTCATGAAAGAAGTGAAAAAGTCCAAATACAGACATTGCTCATACGTGTCAGCATAAGCTGGGGAAGTTGAGGCACGTGCGTCTTTGGATTTTTTAAATTTGACGTCGAATTTATGCTTCTTGTGTTCTTCTTAAACCCGAATATCACTGTCAGACAGAGATGGGCAACTCCAACTCCGGAGTTAAGCTTCTTTTTAGTAGAGTTGGAGTTGTGTTTCTATTAGATTAGAGTTGAATTGAGTTCAGATTCGTTCAACTTCAACTCCACATCTCCAGCTAAACATTTTTACAACTCTGAAATTTTTTTTCCTTTTTTGTTACACCGGTAGAGAGAGTTTTTTACCCGGATGTTTTTTTCCGATCTCATCGATGTAGAATGGCAAAGGTATGTTCTCTTCTGCGAAAATTTTCCTTAATTTCGAATTTTTATTCTGCATTTCTGACCTGCGCATCTGGCAACTCTGATCATATGTTTTTTCTCTTTACTAAACGTTAAATATTAGCCATATTCTAGTATTCTTATTTCGTTATTCATCTTTTATTTATTTCTGAAGTTCATTTATCTCCTTTTTGTCTGTTCTTTCTACTTTTCCTTTTTGATTATTTTTTTGACGGAGTTTAGTGTGGTACACATCGGGGACAATTAGTGATCGCTCTTTTTTTTTTGTAAGTAAATGTATTATCATTATTGTATTATTATCAAGCAATGTTCATGAATCAAACATAAATCCACACGTACACACGTGACTTGTTCTCTCGTCACAACACTGTATAGATACATATACGTCTTAGATTACAACGACTTCTCGCTGAGTCAGAAAGCAGTTACTAATCGATAATTAAAAAATTTTGGGATATTTTGCGAGTTTTAAAGCAGAGAGTCGAGACGAAAAGCCTCTAGAAACCATCCAACAACCTGATCATCAACTGAAATCATACTAATAACTATCATTATCGCATAATTGAAATTCTAATAGTCGTACGTATGGGAGTATAACATTCTGAAACCTAGACTTGATGCTATAAAGTCCGATCTCGTTATGTGTCAATCAGTCAACGTTTTTGCAAGAGTTAGAGAACACCTCGGTATTGAAGAGTAGAGTTGAACTGTTATTTTTGGTCAGAGACGTAGTCTTTTGGCCGTGTCAGTGAAAGAGCAACCTCATTAGTCCACATCTCACATTTCGTGCCATTGTTCTCTCATTTTTCTGTTGGTTCTTTTGACCATTTATACAGTGGCGCTGATCACTATTTTTCTTGTCTTAAAACGCGAGCTATAGTAGGCCAGAGTGGATCTTTACAAGATTCTTCTTTTGTTGATTCTCAATAAAATTCAGTCAGTCGATCAGCTTCTAGCTTTTGGCGGAATTACACCACATATGAAAGCGCTTGTGGTACTCTTAACGTTTCTTTAAACATCCACGAAATTATATTGATGTTGACATGAAATGCTATAGCTCTCCGCACCGGTATCTTGTATTTGTCTGAGAATGAACACCTGAACCTTCATTCGGCCTTAAAATATTGTAGATCTTGTTTGAAAAGAATTTTTTAAAAAGATAATGAAGACTTAAGTAATGTACTTTTAATGGGTTCGGATACCCTATTCGCACGTTTGCTTACGAACAACATAATTTCACGTTGATACTAGCACTAGCGTTTAACGCAAAGTGTATCTTAATCCTTTTTTTCTATCAACTTGATGAGCCAATGAGAAAAGACTAAATACTATTTACTAATCAAAAAGTGATTAGTCTTCACAGCTATCTACCATGAATTCGTCGGAATATTATTCAAAAACGCATAAATGTATACATCGATGATAACACTTTTGCTTCTGATTTCTCGTTTATTTTGAAATGCATTAATAACTTCCATAACGGCGCATACTGCTCTTTTTTAAACGTGTTGTCGTCGAAATTACAGAAGTTAAGAGCATTTAATTATCCCCAGTTCATTTGTTGTTTAGCTTCACGATAAAATACCATAAACCGCGTTGAAATATAATCATAAAGACCATACTTATGACTCATAAACGCAGTGATTTGGTTTAAAATGTGATCAGAAAGAGGTACTTGCAAACAGTTGATTGGTGGTTTATACGGTGATGTAGACAGCTATTTCTTCATTTGGAATGAAAGGCATAACTAAATGCAGAACAACTAGGCAAATACTAGCGCGATTTTTAAACTTATCCCATTTATATTTGTTTTAAGTGAATTTTCCTTGATGACTTTCTCATATTTGAGATTTTGTCCACGTTTCTGTCGAATTGGATTCTAAAAAGCCAGCAGAAGCGACTGTGTTTGTTTTTGGATGTAAATGAACCAAAATTCTATTTGCATCTTTTTCTTTTGACCTGCTCATTAGAGATCTGCACAAAGCATGGAATTTTCTCGTGGTCGCGGACTCGCTCAAAGAAAGGACAACATATAGGAGCGAGAACATTTTCCTTCAGATATGTAAAAGAATGTATCTTTTCTGTTTTATGATTAAAACATGATCTTTTTGCTGCTCATACTCGCATATGTCATGGTCATATGATTATTACGTTTTCTCTCGTGTGATACGCACATCCATGGAAGTGTCTTCTACTTTTAGCGCCGCTTTGTATAGCCCATTAAAGTTTAATATATGTGAATGTGCCAGGTATTTACTTCCGATAATAGCGAAATTTTTTGCAATCAGTTGCAAAAAATTTGTAGTTGTAAAGCACTAAAAACGTTTTGAGTTGAGTTCATCAAAAATTGTAAATGCCAACTTACGTCTTCTTTTGGACTTAACTTTATTTTGACTGCGTGGACCGCGAGCCTTAAGTAAAGCTCTTGCTGAATAAACCTCCTGATTTGTCGTAAGCCACCGCTATAATAGGACAAACTAAATTTTGACTTACGTCTATTCTCGAGTTCATTACTTTAAGAATATTGATGAAATGTGTTCCACTGTGTTTTTGTCTTAATGCATACATATTCTGTACGTACGCATGTAACTCATGCTTGTGTAATAATTTGCCATGATTTCTTTCAGAAGAATACTAGATGAAACTGATAATTTTCGTATTTGCGTGAAAATAGTTGGAGTAAATGTTTAGTAGTTGTTTTTCATTCTTAGCATTTGATGTTAACTATTCTTGTTGGTTAGATCTGTTTGAATTCCTTGTCGAAGCTATTAATTTGAATCTATTCTGTATTGTTTTTTCTCTCCTAATTGTAGAGTATCCTCATTTACAATGGATGGTTTTAAGAAACCAAAACGTCAACTTCGTGGTCGTACTGATGATAGCGCTCACGAATCAAAAGAAGAACATTCTTCTCAGAAAACATCCGCAAGTGATAGCACACCGCCGTCTACCATTCTTTCAAGTACAACAACAGTAACCACTACAACAACGACACTAGTAACAAATAAAAATAAAGCAGATGCGCTTCCTAAAACATTACTGAGTTTTGCAGATGATGAAGGTATGTGGGTGCTGAAACAGACATTCATGATTTCTCTTCATCTTTTTTTAATTTTAGGCGATGTTGAAGAATTTAAAATAAACAAATCTCGTGAAAGTCGAAAATTAATCAAAGAAATGAAAAAACAACAACAGATGCTAATCGTGGAAGAAAAACCTACAACAAGTGTTGTAAGCAAAAAACACATCGCTGTAGAAGAAAATGACGAAATCGAAATAAAATGTAGGTTTTGAACTGACTATTCGAGAGAAGACTAAATAAATTTCTTCTTGTTTTTTAGTTAAACCATTATCTGTTCCAAAGAAAGCAGTAGAATCGACAGCAACGAGTGGAACAGCGGTCAATTCATTTTCGAGCACTCACATTGAACTTCAGGTATGGTTCAGGTATTCGACGCCGAATCATAGTTTTTACAAAAGTGATCTTTTTGTACTAAAAAAGATTATTTTTTCAATAAAACTACTTCCCGGATCGGATAGTGATTATTGTTCGATTTCTTTCTATTTAAGCGCTTGCGACAAGAAATGAAAATTCTTAATGGGCAAGATGCTGAAGAATACGACGACGAAACTAATGATACTGGAGTTATGGATGAAACACAACGTTCAGTTCGACTTATGTTGAGAAGTAAGCTTTTTTTGTCGCATAAGACGTATTTATTAAAGAAGAAGATCAAGTAGTATAGAGAAAGTTTACTATATTTTATTTCAAAACAAGTGCCACTTTGATTTTTCAGAAACCAAAACACTTTGATCTCTTGCTTTAGTCAAGATAGATTTTTTGTGACAGATCATGTTTCACTTCCATTGACCGTTTGGTTACTCTTTTCTTGATTTATTTGTTGTAGGTGGTAATATACCGGATCCAGCCATGATCCACGCGGCAAGAAAACGTCGTCAAATGGCCCGTGAAATGGGCAATGGTGTTGTTGGAAACGATTATATCACAATTGGAGGAGGAGGAGATACTTCACCGCAAGGAGGAGACAGTGTTACAATAACATCGGTGAAATCTGGAAAATCGCGACTGATTCGGTTTGTGAAAGAATCTAAATAGATTTTAATTAATAGTTATATTTGTCTCTTTTGCAGAGAAGATGAAAATGATGGTAGTGATAGTGAAGATGAAGTGGTTATTATGGATCGAAATAAAACACGTGCTGCTAATGAACGGCAAAAAAATCGAGATGCATTTTTAGAATTAGAGCAAGGTATGATGATGTTAAAATCGAGTTGATTGTGTTATTTAATCTATGTCTGTTTAGGAAGTGATACAGAAGATGATGAAGAATTTAGTCAATGGGAACGTGAACAAATCCGAAAAGGTGTTCACATTACACAAGTCGGTTTTGACCTGTTTTCGTAAGATTTTTGTATAACTCTCTATCACTCAGCTGTCATAGACAGTTAAAGTTTCTTCCTGACTATACGTCATCAGCCATATGCATTTCAACATTGCAGAATCCCATTACTACAAAATAGTTTTATCTTTTTTATCAGTTAAAAACTCTTTTTTATTTAACTAACCTTCATTCAGGTTGAAATTGGCCTTACCTAGACCGCAACTCAACTATCTTTTGTCAAAGACTACAAATAATCAGGTCTATTCGATTTATAGCTCAACTCCTATTGAATCCATTTTCTTTGCTATCTATTATTAATACTTCTTTGACTGACATCGCGTGAAATCAAAGCGTCTGTAGAGACAGCTTGCAGATGGTTTTGTTATGCTTAAACTGTCAGAGAAATTGCAAGAAAAGTGAGGAGTTTTGATTTTATTCACATAACGTTAAGAGAAAAATGAAATATGGTTTTATGAGTGATCGCTACTGTTGGAACTGGATGAATAAATTATTTGGGTCGAAACTGCTATATTATTTGTTATAGCTCTGTGTATTGTTACATTTAGATACTTCCAATCAAAACCAATGCATCTACTTCATCATCATTACGAAAAACTGGTTCAAACGTTAGTAAAACTATTGTTGGCTATGATCCTGAGCCAATGGAAGTTGAGATTCGATGTGAATTACCACCAACTGAACTACCTACTGCCACATTTCAATCGATACGAGATAAATTGAATAATATGTAGGTCGACAAATTGATGGTAGACAAATATTTATCTTGTTTTCTCTTATTTCTCTAGACTTAATTCTGTTGTTCAAGAAAATCACACGCGGAAAGTTGATTATGAACAAATTTGTTCAGCTTTTGAGATAAGTCAAAAATCAATTCAAAACCAACATGTTGATTTACCACAATTAGAACTATGTTATCAATTTTATCAAGATTTAAAATTGTACACAAAAGATTTTATTGACTGTTATAATGAAAAAGTAAGTGAAACACTTTCTGTATTTAAGAAATAAAGTCAAAATATAGTCTCTTTGTATGAACTCTTTTTGTTTGTTTGTAGATGCCTGTGATTGATTCACTAGAGAAACGTTGGTTTCAGTTATATAAACAACGTCAAGACAGGTTAGTTAGTCGTCGACAGGAAGATGTCAAAGATCAATGTATCGAATATCCATCATGTAAGTCTTCAAAGACTTTTCAGAAAATAGTAATTTTATCGCGATATGTATGACATTTGTGTCTGATCTTTTCTTCTAGCAAAAGCAGCTGCGGCTATCAGTTTATTGAATACAGCAACAGATTTTCGAACACCACTTGATCCAAAACGACAACGACGAGCAGTTGAGCGAGAAGCGAGAAGGTAATATTCTATCACAATGTAACTATTCCAGTGTGATTGTATGTTCTATATTTTCTAAAAAAATGTATATTGTGTATGTTGTATTTGCATAACAGAATTTACTTTAATCGTTTAAGGATAGAACATTGAACAAATATTTCTTTATTTTTTAGAGTTCGTCGACGTCAAGCTCGTGAAGATAAGAACTCGAATGAAATGCAAACTCATTTTGATGGTATGTCAACGGATGATGAAGAAAATCCCTCTGATTTAAGTAACTTCTCATCTCAAAAAGGTAAACAAAATAGATAAAAATGATTCAAGAAGAATATTATGAATTTAATTTACTTTTAATTTGTTTAGCTGAAATTCTATCTGAATTAGAACATATCTTAGATGATGTCACAAATGATTACTGTAAATATTCAATCATAAAAATAAAATTTGAAAAATGGAAACAACTTTATAAACCATCGTATGAAGAAGCGTGGATTGAAAATTGTTTACCAAAGTTATTTTCACCACTAATACGAATAGATATGTTAGATTGGAATCCAACCGAGGCGAGTTATAATATTTGTATATCTAAACTTGGACTAGAAGGCGCCAAAATACGTAATAAACGTAGCATTAGTCAAACATTCTATTAAACTAGCATTATGATTTCAGAATATAGTGGAGTGAGCAACACTATTTTACAGACTTTCTTCAACTTTTGTTACTTTTCTATATTTAGCCGATGTGTAAATCGATTGAAGATTATTCATGGTATTCTGAACTTGTCTTGTACGGTATTGGTAATGAACAAGACATTTCCGATGATCAAAGTGTACAACTTGTGCCACTTATTGTTGAAAAAATAATTATACCAAAACTCACAGGTAATTTATCATGTCATTCACGATAAATTTTTCTAATAAATCTATTTTTTGTTTTTCTTTTCAAGCTATTATTGAAAATCTCTATGATCCAATGTCAACAAAACAAACGAATGCTCTTGTAAAAACAATTGAAACATTATTTCAAATGTACCCAACAATGAATGATGAAAGTAAAGCGGTGCAGGTAAGATTAAAATGATACTTTAGTAAAATAGTAAAAGTCTTGAATACAACTAAGAAGGAACAATGAGTTTGAATATTAACTTAATATTTAACACTTTTGAACTATCACTGCGATCCCCCAGTAAATCGATTTCATTAATTTGTCAATAATTTTTAATCAGAAAAAAGTAAATATTTATTATACTTATCTTTTGTATATTTTCAGACATTATTAAAAGCGATTATTGATCGTCTTCGACAATCATTAGACGATGATATTTATATTCCAATTTATCCAAAACAAATTATATCTGCTACAACATCTTCGAATCGTTCTGTTTCGGGTGCCAGTCAATTTTTTTATCGTCAATATTGGACATGTGTTAATTTATTAGGAAATATTTTATGTTGGTCAAATCTGTTATCGATAAAAACACTATGTGATTTATCTATCGATGGTCTTTTAAATCGATATATTTTATTAGCTCTACAATCAATGGATATAGAAACAACTGATATGACAATTAAATGTGCTTATATAGCTAAATGTTTTCCAAAAGTATGGTTTAATAATATACAAACAAATTCTACTTTACCAGCATTAGAAACATTTTGTCGATATTTAAAACAATTAACACAAGAATATGCACAACAAATGGAAGGTGCCACTGATCAAGAGAAAAAACAATATCGGTAAGAAAATAGAAACATTTTTTTTACTCTATTTTTATTTCTTTTTCCTATTTTTAGTGAAAATATTCGACAAATTCGTGTTATCTATCTTCATTTACATGCATTAGATCATGTACTAGAATTGTCAAATCAATATGATATTAAATGATAGATAAAATATAAGTGCACAAGTATTATTACTTTTTCCCTTTTCATTTTTACGCTGTGTATTATAAATACCATTTAATTCTGTAAACGTATAGTAATTATTATATGTTCGATTTTTGTTGTCATTTTCTTACTTAATACTTCATAAACATGCTCTTTGAGAAATAAATTCAAAGGTATTTAAACGTTATTTTTTTTTTCTTATGATTTTTGTAAATATTCACGTATTTATATCTCTTCTTGCGTATTGATATGACTAAGTTTGAATTGCCTTCTATTCGTAGCATCTACTCATATTAAAATAACATCAAAAAGAAGATTATAAAAAATATTTAGTTCAAAATAGAGTAAACGTTTCAGACAAATAATTTTAATTAAGTTCATCAATTTTTAACAATGTTCCGCTTATCTGAATTTTTGTTTTTCCATTTCAAAAGAGAAACAGAGAGTAGCAGAAAATATAGAAGAAAAAGATTGAAGAACAGAAGAAGATTGAACAGACGAATGGAAGCATTTATTCTTTTCATATTAGATGTATAGGATATATTGTAGGATTCTGAGTTTGTTTTGAAACGCTGATATCAATTACTTAATGTGCTTGAACGCGGATAAATATTATACTATCTTTTCATAAAAATAAAGAAAATTAAATTAAAAAAGTGTTTTGTTTGCCGTGAGACAAATTATTGGTAATTTGAAGAATTATGACCTTTTTTCAGTATCAGGAAAACTTTCACTCTGAATAGTTTAGTTTGTTTCAGCGACGAAATCAACCATCCCATTACATCAGATCAATATGGAGGAGACAATTAAAAGTATTTTAGACAGCTTGTTTTCGATATTTTTAGATAAACTATTTATTGACAAATTAGAATATATTTTATCTTTATTTTTTTCATTTCATTATAAGCTATGGGTAAGGATTGATAACTGTACAATGTGTGAAAGATTCAATTCTCGCTTTTTTTTTTCTATATTTTTTAGCTGCTACTACTTCAACTGGTGCCTCATGTTTGTTTTCAATTACTGCAACGATTTTATTGTTTGCTTCCATGCAATTGTTCCGAAATCAATTAGCAGCAAATCAACAGTTAACAATTCTTGGTGGATTTCTTGGCTCAACAATATTTATTTCTCTTTTAACAGTATGTCAATTTTCTTACACGTTTTTATTTTCCGTTGTTTTTTAAAATAGATAACTTTTGTTTCTTTTATTTATAGGCAGTTAGTAATTTTGAAATGCAAGTATTTGGACCAACATTTCAAGCAAAAATATTTCCTGAAGGTAATAATCGAGTCAGAACTCGAATATCTCTGAAATTCTAGTTTTATCTATACGTTACGATGAGATTCAGATAGTTTATGTTCTTGATGATACTATTTGTTTTTATTTTCTCTAGTTATCGCTTGTTTATTCATATCAATGATGAGTTGTGCGTTTGTTCATCGTGTATGTGTAACCACGTGGTAAGAAGAAAATCTTTATTAGTCAATTTTTCAATAATATTTTTCATTTATTTTTCTTTATTTTAGTTTGATATTTTCATTGATTGCATTGTATTATATCAATAAAATTTCACAAAATATTTATGGTGGATCAACAATAAGTACTTCGTCGTCTGCTAGTGCATCAAAGAAACGAAAATAAAACAAACGTATCTTATGAAGGAAATAGGTCAACTAAGTTTTTTTTTCTTCTACGTTTGAGATTGTAACAAATTAAGTTACTTTCGTTGGGATAAAACGTGAATTGTTATTATTTTCATCTTATTTTTTTTGTTTTTATATATTAAGTATGCAAAACATTGTTTTAAAAATTTAATCTACTTAGAATTGATTTGGTCGAATGAACTTTTTTTTGTTTATTTTTAATGGTTGATTATATATTCTATTTTTTTTTTGTTTTCTCTGTTTTTTCTGTTAACTATTACAATTGAATAAATTTAAAGAAATAAACGTTTACATTTTATAGACTTTGCTTAATCCTGTCGTTACGAGATATTTTTTTTGAAAAATGTCAAAAAATTTGATTTTTTCAACAAAAAAAAGCCAGAACGTAAGAGACGGAGGATGTATACATACATGGTGGTGCTACAGGATGATGGTGTGATACTAACAACATGAGAGAAAGATAGAAAACACTTTTATGGCTTGACCAAGAAGGAGCTGTCATCTGAGCAAAAGCTCAAAATGTATGTATACGGGTGCCATAACTAAAGGGTTAACTTTTCATTTGTATTTCGATATTATCTTTTTTTGTGGATTTAAAACTGTTTAGAGAATCTTATGTAAGAAAAGTCTACAACTATGAGAGAGTAATAAAAAAAAATCTCAATATAAGATAAAATTTGAACTGTAAATTAAATTAAGAACGATTTTGAAGGTTAGAAAAATGTTTAACCCTTTGATTTAGCTATTTTAATATATATTTCATAAGTGTGTGTGTATATTTTTTATTTTAGAATAGAAAAGTTTACAACTAAGAGTGATAAAAAAATTTTTAATTAAGAAGAATGAAAATTATTCAAAATTGATACAACAATATTATACACGCGACAAAAAAGAAATGTCAGTTTTAATATAGCTAAATATGCAAATACTAATTATGTCTATTAAATGATTACATAACTGAAATAACGAGAGCAATCAATCTACAATTACATCTGATGTTTGAACGTTATCATCGTATACTGGAATTATGAACGATCGGTGTCGAACATCAGAGTTTAAATAATAAAACAATTTGAAACAAATTATCTCACGTATGATATTGTTGTAGAATAGAAGATACCTTAAAACAATATGTTTACAATCAAATAGTAGAAAGAATGATATTACGATATTAAATGGTACATTTATCACATTGAACCATGATAAACACTTGAGAATAATGGAAAAGATGATTATGTTTAATTTAATAACGATTGAAAAATTTCGATTATTTATTCTAAACAAGATTGGCTACTGACGTAGTTATTAAACATTATAAAAATTCAGAAACGGTGATGTAATAGCAAAATGTTTAAAATTCAGTGATGATCTATTATTCTAATGATGTCTGGATATAATTTCAGCATAGTACGAAAACATATGTTTGCTTTTAGTGTAGAAATACCCGATTCTTTATTTTGAAACATAGTTGCAGATGTACTATGTTTGCCATTATCTTCTTCTATGCGATATTCTCTTCCAGAGCATGGCACAATGAGCATTTTTCTTTGCACTAGGCAGACGGATATCAAGTGTCTTATCATCGGAAACGATTGTGTTTGACTTGCTATGACGCTCTGTATCTGAATATCGTATTCTGAAAACTTTTGGTTTATGATCAAAATTGCATGAGGTTCCCTCAGGGGTTATGGAAACCATATTTTATCGTATTCACAGGGCTGTCGCGCGACTACTCAGACTTTGGGGGAAGGGGCGGGGTGCTCTATGTTTTTCAAAGAACGCAAAAAAAAAATTACTGCTGGGAAAAAGCGATTTATTTTTACTTTTGGGCGGCTGGCGCACCCCCCCCCCCCCCCACGCAGTAACACAGCCCTGCGTATTCACCATAAATCCAGCGAATGTAAACGAACATTTTGGTAAACTTTAAGATCAGATTGAAGTTTAGGAAAATTCAGAAACTAAAATGTTTTTTTTCTTTAGGACTTTTAAGCCTAAAGGGAGAACTTTTTTCACTGACATGCATAGACAAGGGTCTGGATTTATAATCTAAACATTTTCACTTATGACTTCGTTAAGCAGAATAAAAAAATTCTTTTACTGTATATAGCATTGTGTTTATACGCTAATTTTTACCTAACGAGCGAACGTCCCGAGGTGATATTCTCCGTTTCTAATGAGTTATACTTCAATCGATAGAGTATATCGAGCTAGTAAACACTCTAAAAGGATTCCTCCCCCCCATAGCTTCTGAAGATCCGGTTTTCTGTAAAACCAGTTTTTCAGAAACTAAAAAGTAATCAAAATCGTTCTTGATGAGATATGATTGTAGTCCGCACATTTCTGATTAAAATGACGCCTCTCCCAGCTCTACATGTCCTTTCTTTGCAAAGCTATAGAATTTACAAGAAAAGCTCTAAATTAATTTCATTATTTCTGTAGCTTTGAGCTAACAGTGAACATTCATGACGTTACTTGTAAATTCTATAACTTTGCAGAGAAAGGTTGTGTAGAGCTGGGAGATGTCTCATTTTAATCAGAAATTTTCGGGCTACAATCAAGTCTCATTAAGAAAGGTTTGAGGTAACTTTTTAGAGTTTCTGAAAAACTGTTTTTTTTAGAAAACCGGGACTTCAAGAACCATGGGGTAAGATCCTTTTAGTATTTTTACTAGCTCGATATACTCTATCGATTGAAGTATAACTCATTAGAGATAGAGGGTATCACCTCGGGACGTTCCCTCTTATGTATTTTCTCATGATCTATAACAGCTGAAAGAAAACTTCTCACAGCAATAGTTAATCCATGTCTCAAAGTATATTTTTTCCTATTTCAATCTAGTAAAGGCACTTTCGATTTTTGATCAAATACCCACCTCAGTGCACACTATGCATGGATGACAACTTAATAAAAGAAAACAGTCATTTGTTTATATAGTAATTGAAAGTGTTTCTCTAATACTGAAGGTTTTATTCAACTAGTGTGTTTTTTAATTTACAAAAGTTTTGAATGTAGGAGACATTTCCACAATAAAGAAAATAAGACGCATGAGTTGAACAATATTATTAATTTATCTTCTTTGAAGTGTATAATAATATTTTCACTTCAGCATGTTAATTGAGATTAAATTTCATTTTTATACTACTATATGTATTATGTGACTGCCTCTTTGTACAAGAAATGGCATCTGCTAGATACGATACACAATCAAATTACACTTCAGAATGTCCACAGAATGAATGAATGAACCTTCCCATTTATTAGTACGATATTATTTGATCTTTATCCTACACCAGAAATGGTAATATCTATCCTGTCTATCCATCTACAGAAGAGAAAAAAAATGCACGTTAAAATGACAAGCCGCATATTCTAACATATTATCATTATTGTTTATAATAAAACACATGTTTGTTATCTGTGAATATTTTGTAAATAATCAATTAATTGTATGATAAGGGATATCAGATTTGCTTAAAAGAAATGTGATTTTGTGCAAAATGTTTGAATTTGTGTCTGGTAAGAGATTAACAAAACTTCAGTAACATTCTATAATCCTTGTATACTTTTAACTATTTCTCTGATGATTTTCTATAACTTCAGCAAGTATTCTACTATACAATGTCTATGTATTATTTGTTTCGAATTACTTTTTTTAAGAGAAATTTCTCTTAATATTATTCTATTAAATTGCTAAAGAGAAAAAGAGTATAGGATGAGTTCTGACAGTTTTTGACAAGAATCTCCAGTATTACTGACTTAAATCAGAGAATTACATTCAATGTCATTGTTAAACAAATTGTTTTTCTGCATTAATTTATAAAGAGTATTTTATGAAAATTTTTTTCATTGAATATCCACAACTTATAAAAATATTCTTTTTAATATATTATATTGTCGCTACATCTCTCTTGAAAAAATCTTCAATAAAAAAACAATAGTAATCGATATTTTTGAAAGACATTCGAGTATCTTTTTGTACACTTAGACACACATTTTACATTACAGAATCCGTCTACAATGCCTTAATAGATGTTTAAAAGTTGATTAGTTGCCTTTAAAATGTATCTTTGTGCATATTTTCAGTATGCATTCTAGTGTCATGACCCATTTCTGTATAACACGTGGATTCCTTAGTATAAACAAAGAAAAAAGAATAAAAAGTATTAGATGTCTAATTCCTTCGTTCTAGTACTAATAATATAATAAACAGCTTAGATACTAGGAAAGTGTCTCTAAATAGTACTTGATGTAAAATCATTGATTAATTAATTTTTTGACAAAAGGTGTTCAGAAATCGGAAACTATAATGAAGTCAAATGAGAGAAACGATTATACATCGGCATGTTTTCTGACACTCACCGCAAAACAAATAAAGTAATATAGTCAATAACGTTTTGAATTTTTCAATTGCTATTATTGTTTTTTCAACAGATACTTATGCAAACACTAGTAAAGTGAAGAGATTAGCTAACAAATTTTTCTACATCTTTTCAGAACACGGAAATAGGCAGAATATGAAGATAAAAGTCCTTCGGTTTTAGTTTTGTCCGAATGATCTATTCTGTTGCGGTTTTCTGCTTTAGAAATGAATACTCTCTAATATGGTAAATAGTTAACTTTTCATGTTGAATACCAGTTCAAGCTTAGTTTATGTCTAGTGCTATAAGAAGAGCAAGACTGAATCTCTACTGGAGTGTCTGATAAATTATGACAAGAAAAATTATTTAAATGACACAAAAATCGAGTGGATAGTATAATACTAGTCGAATATTATCTAAAATAAAAATATTTTCAAAAATTTGAGTTGTACTTTGCAAGAAGAAGGTAGCACTTAAAAAAAATCGAAACCTTTGTAGAGTCAGCCTATTATGAAGAAAGAAAACAAAAATAGTTTGATCTTGCTTTGATGGCGCCGCTTTTCATTTTATAATAAATACAGTTGTATGTAGTTAGACTATAAGTTAATTACACGTTTTATAAAAGTGAGCTTCTTTTTTTTTTTTTGTTTAAAGTAGATAAGATATTCTCATTAAAATTATGTGTTTGAAATGCTAGACTATAAAAGCCTAAGTTTAGTGAAAAATATACAATGTTCTATGCTCTTTCAGGTTATGTACTTCGTTTTTTATCACTTTTTTCCTCTCTTAGTAGTCATACTGGATAACTTGAGGCAGTTTCATCAGTTCATTTTCAGAGAAGAAACAAAAAAAGAAAGACACTATTTTACATTTAAAGATTAAAATTAAAGGGTGTATACGTGATGTTTAAAAATTTTTATTGTGGCAAAAGAAAATAGATATAATAACAATAAAAAGAAAATGGTAAGTGGTAATATCTCTCTCTCTCTCTCCCTATATATATATATAGATGTGTATAACCTTTAAAATCAAAAGAACTTTTTATTATACTTTAGAAAAATACTCACACGTAATAGTAGTAGAAAAATTGAAATATCTTTACATAAAGTAATAAAAATAAATCTGATAACATTGATATACGACCTTTTATCTAAATTTATATAATGTACAATATAAAGTCTTATTATTGTTATTTATCATGAAGTCAATATTATTCTTTAACGACAAACTGATAACATGTGTAAAGATATACAATATTTTGAGAAAGAAATCAAAAGAAAAAAAAAATGATATATTTTCAACATAATATAGAAATATATACACAATGAACAGCTGTTGGAAATATTCGAGCGTAGCTCTCTGTTCTTTCTTCTTCTTTTTTTTTTTTGTTATACAAAAAGAACAGATTGTGTTTCTTTTTCAAAACTCTTATAATTACCAAGATATTCATTGTCTCTTATGCTATTTATTCAACCATAACATTAAAAAAAAGATGTTACCCCTATTACTTATTTTAAAAAAGAATAAATTTTTTCTTAAAATAATTCATTAATCATTTTTGACAGTCGCCTTTTATATAGTGTTAGAATGATAATTATAGTAGATACAACAAAAAAGAAAAAACAATATAATCGCGTTTTCGATTCTTGTTGATATACAAAAATTGATATATTAGTAAAATCAATTATTGATTGTATAATTCACTGTAACTACTTTTCATTTAAAAGCATATCAATGTTTCATTTTTCCGTTCCAGTATTTTATTATTTCGGTAATTAATCTGTTCTACATCGTTTTTTTTTTCTGTTTTTTTTTTGTTGTTGCTAATATTTTAATATATATATGGGAACATAATAATTATATCTTATCAACACATTTTTTTTTCTTTTCTTTCTTTTGTTTTTAGATATTATGATGATGAATATAGCATTCGTTTCATTTAAAAGAGAAAGAAAAAGAAGACGAAAAAAACAGCATTGGATGACATAAAAATCACCTTTATGTGACTGTCTGTTCACTCTTTTATTAGTCTATTTTTCTTATTTTAGTTTTTTTTTTTTTTTTTTTTTTTTTTTTTTTTGTTTGATTTTGTATCCATCTATTTATTCATTAATCTTTTTTTATTGTTTATTCAATACTTCTAATATAATCCAACGATGATCAGCACATCAGACAATAACCGGAAGAACTAAAAGCCGAAAACAAGAAAATTCTTTATTTTTCTTTTCTTCTTCTTGTTCTTCTTTTTTCTACCATAAGTAAAAAATATGTCCTAGTAGATGAATAAATGACAGAGACAAAGATGACAATAATACGCTGTTGTTAATAAAATGCAATCATATTATTCTTCGTCGTTATTGTTACGAACATCATCTAACACAGTCACATTTCAAGATGAACAATATGAACAACAATTACAACCTCTTATATCATCATCATCATCATCATCATCTACACGACTTTATCGTTATTCTCATGAACCATTGAGTACAAATTCATTAAGACGAGATATTCCACCAATTTTAATTTTATTATTTTTCTTATTTTTAATTATAATTACATTATCACAAATTCTTGTTGTACATACAAGTCGATATGGTACAAATTTTTATACAATGCAAAAAATTCAAGAAGAATTAAAACAAATGGATGAAAGTATGGAAATGTTATTAAAAGATAATGTATTACCCATAGGTAAGTTTAATTGATTAAAGATAATTTTTTGTATAAATGAGAAAAATCTTTTACAATTATTTCACATTGAAAAATATTCACAAATTTTTTTATTAATTTTAATCTTTAAGTACAGTAATAATTCAAAAATAGAGTATCTCTACAAAATCATATTTTGGAATTGATAGGTATAAAAAGGTTGAATAAAAAATACATAACCGACGATATAAATTAATAGTATTAGATTACAAAAAATTTGAATTCTAATTATCTCTTTATTTATTTATTAGATAAATGGCGTCTACTATTTAATATTCAAGCTTATATTCATCGTTTTCGTTTATTATTTCAATCCTATTATAAAATGATTGAAAATGATAATTCTACAACAAATTTTACTATAGACAATGAATATTATGATCATGGATTTTTAAATGAAACATATATAGATAATTCAATTCAAACTAGTGAAAGTAGTTATTCAGATATTTCAAATTGGTGGTTAAAACCGGTTGTTTATTCTTCAAATGAATTAATTAAACAAGTACGACAAAAAAATAAAAGTATGAATTATTTATTAAATTCAGTTGGTACAAATAGAAAAATTCTTGGAGATGTTAAACAGATCTATGAACAATTAAAAGAACATGTCACTTCTTTTGATAATAAAAAGAACAATGATAATAAAAAACGAAAAAATGATACAAATAAAAGTTGGAATTCATGGAAGAAGAGACGAACTAAACATAAACGACGATTATATTGTAATGAGGAACCATTTGATTTAAGTAAGAAAATTTTTTAAATAATTCAAATTAAAAATGTGAAAAATTAAATATAAAATTATTTTATATTTTATTTAATATAGGAGGTCGTATATTAGATGAAAATTCAACATTTCCAAATTTAACTTTATATGAAGTTGAAATGAATTATTCCGATGTCAGATCAGGTGGTAGTTGGTCACCAGCAAATTGTTTAGCCAGACATAGAGTATGTCATTTTTTTTCTCTTTTGATATATATCAAAGAATAATCATTGATTTTTTTAAAGGTGGCTATAATCATTCCGTATCGTGATCGTCTTGAACATTTAACAGTCCTATTGTATTATTTACATCCAATATTACAACGTCAAGAATTAGATTATAAAATATTTGTTTCAGAACAGGTATTAGCGAAGATACAATTAAAGTTAGATGATCATAGAATAGTAGCACATCTAATTTTGACTAACGAGGAAAGGACACCAACTGGCAAATCGCTTTTGGCCTAAAACTAAGTGGAAAATAGGTTATCGGCTATGCTGATTCCGAATATGACAATGGTTTGGGCTGAT
>CAJNOQ010002897.1:0-22227 GCA_905250885.1 Didymodactylos carnosus | reverse complement strand
TTTTGACTAGAAGTTGGTCCAAGGTCACCAGCGTATTTTTAATGAAAAAACGGATTTTTGCATGAAGCCTGTCAAAACTAGAGTTGCCGTATATCAGCCACTTTAAGTCTGAAACACACCAAATTTTCAGTAGATATATGAAAAATGACCATAAATCAGATAGCGCTTGTAAAACTACAAAATTGTGGGTTTTCCAGGAGGTTTTCAGAAATCCTCTGACGTTTAAACCCGCTGAATCTCATATTTGAGAACCCGTTCAGCAGCAATACACTACCCTAAGTGTTTCCTAAAAATTTAGTGTGTTTCTGACTTAAAATGGCTAATATACGACAACTCTAGTTTTGACAGGCTTCATGCAAAAATCCGTTTTTTCATTAAAAATACGCTGGTGACCTTGGACCAACTTCTAGTCAAAAACAAACATTTCCACGTTGATCAGCACATTTGGTAACCTGTGTTTCAAGTCTTTCCGAGATCTTCCGACGTGTCCGGACCGAGTTAGCGTGGTCTCCGGAGAACCTTTCTAGCTGCGAAACCTTGTAAGCTAACGACCTGGGACTGTTCTAGAAACGAATATCTCAGTCCGGGCTACCTGCCTGTCGTCTCAAAAGTTAAAATCCGAAACTATTGTCCCAACATTTTCCTTTCGACTAGTGAAAACCGCAACTCCATAGCTACATCCTAGAAAAAGTTAATAAACAAATGGTCATGGTCTTTCTTTTTTAAAATGGATAATATATGGGTATGAACTATGAACATTTTGATGAATAATGCCGCAAACCGCGACTCGAAGGACCAAATCGCTGCTAGGATATTTGGTTTGATACTTCGAGAATCTTTTTTAACCCTTTACCTACCATCGTTGATCTATAAAAGCTGACAGCAAAATAACTAGTAGAATAAAGCAATCAGTAGTATAATATGTCAATGTCAAAGTTGAATCGAATCAAAGTTGCACCAATGTTGAGCAATACGATGGGTCATCCATGATCCACGGGTAGCGAATAACATGGAAAAAATACAAAAAAAAAGTACTCTTTTACACTGAGGTTTTATAGTCAACATATTTTTTTTAGCAATTATAATTGAGTACTCATCGTTATACATTAAATTTATTTTTTCTAGGTTATTATTAGTATGAAAAGCTACAAAACAGTTATTTTGTGGATGAATGCATAAATGTAGTTCACATTTAGAACATGTCCAATGTGTTTTCAACTCGAATTTTTCATATGTGCACCTTAATCTTGAGTGTACAAATTTTGGCCAATATTCATTACATATCGTCTCTCATTTTGTGTATATTAAGTCACTCTCTATTTCTGTGTTCAATATCTCTCTCTCTCATTCTTAATATTACCACCACTCTTCTTTTGTCCTCTACACTGTATATATTCGCTGTACAGCACTTACATTGGAGTCTATGGTATAATAAACCCAGCAAATGATAGAATTCCTTTTCCTGTTTTTGACAATATTTTATTTGGCGGTTTTAAATATATTAAATTCTTATCTCATTCGCGATCAATATGGATGATCCATTTTACTTGTAAGCACTTTTCAGAAAATTTGTACATCATAAGAAAAGCCTGTTCTATTTTGCTTGGAAAGACAACACTCTACTAAACATTAATTGCCAATAACATATTTCTGAAACGGTCGTGAAAAAAAATAAAAACTGAGTTGAAAATTTTCGAAAAGTTTTTATTTTGTGTTTGAAATGTCTTCACCAAAAATTGATGGAAAATAAAATCTTTTTTTATCAATCGAGAGCTTATGAACTTATCTTGCTCTCAAAAGCAATCCATTTTTATCCCATGCTTCATTATCTTTTTATAACAATTCTACAAATGGGTCGTGGGGAACCCCTGGGTAGGTAAAGGGTTAGGCAAAAAAAAGGGATGCCGTTTCCTACTAAAATGTATGCCATTTCTTAATCATATAACTAATAGTGATGAAAACTTCACTCAGCGATACATCTATGATCTGACTACTTTGTGACGCAACTCCGAAAAATGCTGAAAATAGTCTACAAAGATAGAGCAAACAATTCTCAACAAAGTAAGATGTATAGCAGTCACCTGCTCATTATTTTCCAACAGTACAATTGAAAATATAATGGAAGTATACAGTATACTTTGCTGAGATGTGTGTCTTTATATTAAGATCATTCCTTAGGTTAAGTAACTCCATGTCCAGAAGAGATTCGACATGAACGAAACTTTTTTGATAATGCTGCCCTCGTCGAAATACGGGAACGAAACTTTTTTAATGTGAATTGAATTATTCATTAAAGATTAACTGGAGAGACTTTAAGTAAACGTTTGTATCGCACTTTTGCTGATAGGTCAGTGCTAGGTATGCACTGATTTCGGTTTTCAAACCGAAAAAAAGTTATTTGGAGAAAATCCAAAACATTAAGATTTTAAATTAATATAAAGAGTTAGCACATAACATCTATTTGCTCTTGCCGAAGGAACATCTGATTTTACCTTAGTGAGTCGATAAATTCGAATGCTTCTTTATATTTCGTAGCTCTGTACCGGTTCTGGTAAACCGCAATCTTGAAGTTCTGTTTTTGGGAAACCTGTTATGGGAAATCATTAAGGATGAGATTGATCATTTTCTTTCTTTTTATTATGTGATTATTTGCTACTTGTGATACTTGTACTATGTGATACTTCTGCTACTTGTACACTGTTGTTATGTTTCGTTGTTATCTCATTTTAGATAAGGTAACTTATCTTAGGTAACTTATACTTGTTATGTCATGGTTTCTACTCTTTTTTTGATTATATATTTGTCCACCAAAAAAGTTTATATGCTGTTTATATGCTTTTATCTTTTTCCTTTGATATTAATCCAATTTTTTACTTTCGATATGTCGATATCGTAGCTTCCTAACTGAGATGCAAATTCATCCTAACTGGCTTTGTTATTTGACATGGTGAATCTCTTCTCAAATTTCTCTGAGTATTCAGAACAAAATTTTGTCCGTAATATCAATTTTATCACCTGAAAAAACTTGGTGAACTCGCCAGAGATGTCAGAATATCAGTACGCATTGTATTCTCAAAAAGAGACTATTTCCTGGGTTTGCTGGGCTTGCTTGGCCTGGTGTATTCTCAGTGAGAATACATGAGAATACGCCAAGCCCAGCAAGTTCGACAAAACAGTGTCTTTTTGAGAATACACTGCATACTGATATTCTGACACCCCTCGAAATCGCCCGTTTTTACCGGTCTGGAAATATTTTTAAACAGACCAGACTGATCTGGTATTTCTAAACCGGTTACAACTATGATTTGTTCCCAAGAAATCATCAAATTTGAATGTTAAAGATCATTCTACTAATGAACGACTAAAATTTGACAAAATCAGTATTTGTGGAATTTGGAAAACGGGAGTTTTCCTCAATATATTTCTACTAAAAGTGAGACACGCCTTAATAGTGCGTGGCTCAACTCATGTTAATTCTAGCAATATTTTAGCATCAAGTGGAATAATTACAACAACTTCTGGACTTGATGTTACAGCTAGTACGCTGCCGCTGACAACAACAACAATAACAGGTGAAGTTTTCAAAAAAAATAGTCACGAAATCCTAAATGTAAGTTTTTCCCCAATTTTTCTGGTTATCAGTACAACAGTAACAACATCAACAAGTAAGACAAAAGTTTTTTCATGCTCAACTTTTCTTGTTTATTTTGGGTCGGTGGACTCAAAACAATAGATTTTTTAGTATATTGAAACATTTTCAAATTTCCAAAACTAAAACCTCTTTGACACATACTTTAATTAATTTCAGCAAGCGCCACCTTGGCAACTCCTACAGCATCAACCCTTACTAGTACGACAAGTATTTCAGCCACTACAAGCAGCATTTCGGCAAGTACGACTACAACGATAGCATCAGCAACAACAAATAAGTTTAACTGGCCTTTTTACTAAAATATTCACATTCTTCAAATAATATTCGAGCGAAAATGATTAGCCGTGTTGGTATCGACTCAACAAGAGCGTGTTTATTTTTACTTGTAGCTTCGTTCTGCGGCTCTGCAGTAGTACGAATGGACTGTTATTCCGTTCCAACAGAGATAACGTATCTAACTCATACACACAGTATTCATTCAGTTTTAATCCAACTGCTTCAACAGCAACTCTTACGTTCGCATTTGCCGGCGATGAACCTCATACTTCGTATTTAGACGATATTTCGGTTCAATCTACGGTAACGGCAACCGAAATGTTAGTTAATGGTTGTTTGGAAACTGGAACAGTAGATGGTTAGACACAATACTGCAGCAGTGATAGCAGCTGTGGAGCAAATGGTTATGGACAAATAACATCAAGCGGTTGTAAAACAGGTTCATCATGTTATACAGATCGATGTCACGTGCCGAATTTTGATTATCTAACGCAAACATTTGCAACTGTTCCAGGTGATCTGTATACTCTGACATTTTGGATGAAACAGAGAAGTTGTAGCTCTTGCGGCCCATCTACAATTTCTGCGTATATTACATTATATTAGATGGCAGTATCATATACACAGACGCTCTTTTCTCCAAACATTAACCCATTCCCTACAATTTCCTTTCACTGATAATTCCACAAATACTCTACGTAAGACGCACCAAATTCGAACTTTCCACATTATTTTACTTTTTCACTGTAACATATA
Source organism: Didymodactylos carnosus (assembly GCA_905250885.1). Lineage (NCBI taxonomy): Eukaryota > Metazoa > Rotifera > Eurotatoria > Philodinida > Philodinidae > Didymodactylos > Didymodactylos carnosus. The sequence continues at coordinate 17,543 of CAJNOQ010002897.1, read as the reverse complement.
CATCACTCGATATAGAGCTCGACGAGTTGATCAAGAATATCTGTATTTTAGCTTAAAAAATTGTCTTTTGAATGAAAAATCTTCAAACTACTAGAAGGGTTAAGAGCTGAGTATGAGAATGATGCTTGATCGAGATTAAAGTCAACGGCCTATCCAGTATGGACGACCTGAACTCCCCTTGTAAAAAGTTCTTAAACAGTTTTGCAAACATATCTAGTATTTTTTATGAAGAGATGAAGCCGACTTTTTTATTTATTAGAACCGCATTAAACGAGCTTTAAAAGTATGCTACGCGTTCCTATTTATTTGGCTGTATTACTGAGAAAACACATTTTTTCTGAATGAGGAACGAAAACATCGGAATTCTACCCGCAATTCTCTATTTTCTCGATGAAAATTCACTTTTATGCAATAAAAATATCGTATTCAGAGTCATTTAACCACACGCCTTTTTTTGGCCTGACATTTTTGTACAACATTTGACGCCTTTAGCTCGACATGGACAACTTTTTGTAGCACCATCGCGTTTACAACTGCAATCGATTACGAATGAATGTGAATTTCCACTCTAACATATACCTAAGCCAAAAATAAAATGGGGTGCAAAGTATGAATTTGATGCGGTTTAAATAAACTTCGTGAAAGAAGACAGCAGAACGTTCGTTAACGAGCAAGCAAAAATACGGTTTCTCTGGAAAACAAAGTCATTCCAATTTTCACCAGACCGGCGTAGTTTAGTTATAGTACCCGTCAAAAGTAAAGACGTTTCTGTATCCATGAACTACGCACAAATACTCGTAACTCCAAATTGTGTACAACGTGCAATCTACGCTAAATGCTAATCATCTGCCAAGTTTCACGTTATTCATTTGTATCATTCATAAGATATGAATTTCTTAAATGTTAGACCCCTAATCGAGCTTATTGCCAAATAATACCACTAGTATGTATCTTTAGTTGTCAACTATCTATAGTACAAATTTGATATTTGGGCTTTCATCAATTAAAGAGAAAGTGAGGACGATACATTCTAAGAGGAGTTTCAGTACGCATAATAAATTCTTCATTCTGCACACAGCAGTTTGATCTTATTCACGTAACCTATGCTTATTTTTCTTTACTTTACATGTATATTTCAGCACACGGTGCCCTGAATACATTCTAAGGTCTACTTTACAAAACAAATACGAAAATCCATTTGATTTTATATGTGAGCTATATATTTATATTTCATAATGAAAATTTATATGCAAAAACATAATTATTATTATTTTGCAGCATATTAGAAAAACTTAAATCCATTGTACGGTTGGTTGTCAGAGAATGTTTTATAAAGGGCTGTTCCGCTCAGCGAATTTTCAAATTTTTTTTATTTTGTTTGTTTCGAAATGGTCATTCAGCAGTGAAAAAAACAACTTTCCATCTCAGGTGGATGCCGAGATGTACATCCAACAAGACCAAAGCTGTCTGACTTTGATCCCATATAGAAAAAGAATCAGCTTTTTTCTTGCATTTACTTAAACTAATTTTCAACGTTTTTTAGAGCTGCTTGTAACCTGAAAGCAAGTTTTCAGAATATGTACTTAAAATCATGTTCTGACGCTGATTTTATAAAAAACACTCTGTTTGCAAAAATTCTGTACACCCAGATTAGAACAAGACTCATATGCTAAGGACGAACGCTAAAAAGTGTTAAAATACATAGAAAAATAGAGAGTAACAAGGTCCACATTTTGGCAAACAAGAAAATTTTTTAGACTTTTCTATTCAACCAAAAATCAGGATGAAACATGTATTCAATCTGTTCTTTTTGTACAAAATGTCGATAGAGAGTTTGAAATCTGTGATCTATAACTCTGGAATAGTTTATCCGTTGGAGCCGAAGCTATTACCCTTTTTGTCATTTCCTGTCGAGAATCTGTAGCAAAAAATTCAGCTCTCTAGCTTGTCTTATTACTGAGAAGACCTCACATTAGAAAATTTGGTGCTTGCTCCGCGCTGAACTAAATTGGATAAAAATTGGGCGCCAAATGCAAAATTTATCGGTGAATCCGACAGCGGGTTCCTTATAATTACATCTTTTTTGGCGTCGATATAATCAACGTGGCTTTTGCCTAAATTTTATTTTTCTCATTGACGCCTTTTTTTCAACCAATGAGAAAAATAAAATTTAGGCAAAAGCCACGTTGATTATATCGACGCCAAAAAAGAAGTGAAGATGTAATTATAAGGAACCCGCTGTCGGATCCATCGATAAATTTTGCATCTGGCGCCCAATTTTTATCCAATTTGGTTCAGCGCGGAGGAAGCACCAAATTTTCTAATGATTTTACATTGAAAATAGACATGTGCAAGGATACCATTTTGATACCTGTACCCGACCCGAAAAATTTTTTTTCCACCCGTACGCGACCCGATTAATTAGACAAGAGTAAAAGTTCTGTTTTAGTAATAAAATATGCAGAATTACTCGGTGTATCTGATAGTATGTCTTTTCCTATACACTGATTTGTTTCTAATATTCAAAACATTAAAAAAACATCTTCGGCCAATACGATTTTTGGCTGTGTTTTGCAAAAACTGACGAACAAAAATTATTTTTTTAATATAAGCAGATGCAGAATTTCAAACTTTAGCAGATGTCATTGTTCCCATGGTTTACTGTCTGCGATAATATATGACGAAGTTGCGTTATTTACTTATACAATGGAAGGCGTCAATAGCTTGATAGAGAGGCATATTTTATAACCAATTTCCATGACTGTTAGTCATCTTCTCAAAACTTGGTCTTATACCTAAAATATTAAGACTTTATTCTAGTTTTTGATGTTTTGTTTGAATCACGCAACAAACCTAGTATTAGTATGACTACTAAAAATTGCACTTTATCCTATACATAGTAATGAGCAACTCTGCTTTTTATAGCTTTCAGCATTTCTAATGCAGTAGAAAAGTGGCAAATACTTATCTCAAAAGGTATATACGACTAAAACCTACGCAAAATTCTTTATCTTTTAGCATTCAAACAAAATAATAAATCTTTATACTTTCTTGTTTCACAACTATTAGTAATTTTTCCTGCACTCTGTTACTTTATATTATTAGCGCAAAATCGACTTTTTATACGGAGAACAGAATCGGTCCAAACTTTTTTCTGAAGAATTTATTATATGAATTGATGGACAGCAAAGTATCTCTTGATTCAAATTACTTTTCGCATTTTGGCGCGAATAGTAGCGCGTTTTAAGTGGCGTCACTATTCGCGCCAAAATGCGAAAAGCAATTTGAATCAAGAGATACTTTGCTGCCCATCAATTCATATAATAAATTCTTCAGAAAAAAATTTGGACCGATTTCGATTTTTCGCTAATGGTATGTCATAGGCAAAGGATAAGTCATTAAGTTGACAAAATAATGGGGAAAAGAAAAAAAATTGTCTCCATTTTCTTCAGTATTCACGTCTTCTTCATTTGGACGTACGTGTGATACAACAAAAGTCCTTGGATCTGTTATTCGTACAGATAATCTATTTATTGTACAGATGTATTTAGCTTTTGTTGCAAAAGTTACAAAGGTGACTGAAATACAAAAGCAAATTTCTCGATGGTGCGGGACGCGATATTCTGAACTGTTTGACAGAAGAGGATGTCAAAAAATCTCATCCCGCCAGCTTTTATAGAACAAACAATATTGCACAAAATAGACTAAAAATATCTGAGCCAGCAGAACTACGTTTTGTTCAGACTTGAGTTTCAAGGTTCGCCACTGGTAAAAAGGCATCATTTTTCACCTTGCTAATCAATGATTTTCCTAGTACATATCAAAATAAATACGATCTTGATAATGAGTGTAAAAATATACTCCTCAAACTACTTAGCATCACTTTTTTGACCCCAGACATCGATGCACACATCGGCATTACTATTAGCATCTACATCAATACCACTCAAAATAATATCTTTGAACACAGCTTCAACGCCAAATACCCTCACAACTTCCAACGCTTCTGTACGCCCAGTAAGCATAACTTGTTGATATTTTAACAGAAGATTTTATGAAAATGAAATTACTGAGAAAGTTATGATCTCATAACAATCAAGGATAAATCATGTAGTCACATTCAAGGCAACGAAAATGCATCGATACTGTTGTTAGACACAGACTTACCTTGGTACCCAGTCAAGACATCTCTAGCAAGAGAGATGGAAAGATAAGTTTTTCAGAAAAATCTCCTATCTGCATTTTTTCTTTGGCCACTATACGAGCACAGATTTTATCAAAACGATCGTTCACGCTCGTACCAGCCATATGATGAAAGATTTCAAAATACTTTGCCGACAAAGCAAGTTGTCAGCTCGTAATGTTAACAGCATAATGTTTTATTGTTCGGTCCTCGTGAATTCCTACTTATACAAAGAGCTCAAAAAGAATTACCAAATGTTTTGTGCATTATTTTTGTTTGACGAAAATCAACTCAATGGTCTGCAGCAAAAGATAGTTTAAATGATCAACTAACCTCGTAAACTGGGTGTTGTAATGGATGATAATATTATTGAAGGAAACGAATATGATGTTAATTATTTTCAATTTAAAAAGATCGCCGAATATGATATTGAAAATGTCGATCCAGAATTAGCTACAACCACTAGCGACAGTCCAGAAGAAACGAACACTTGATTGAGCGAAGAAAAAATGATGAATGAGTTTTCATCAGCGATAAAGACGAACATGAACAAAATATACGATACTGTCTAAAAACAAGCAAAATGTACAAAACAAACACATGCAACAAATATTACTGCGGAAAAAAATATAAAGAAGAAAACAAAACAAAAATTACAAAGATCTAATGAAACAGATATGCTATCTCAGCAATTAGGCTCAAAGAAACTTTTATAAGCAGATTTAACCAATTATACATGACCACTGTACATATATGGTCTAATGTTTTGCTCGGTAAGCGTTAATTTTGATTTAACTTCTTCCAAAAATATCTTTCTTGTTACCTGTACTGACTGAAGGAAAGATTTGTGTGAGAGATTAGAGCAGATTGAAATAGTGCTTGCGTTTCTTCCCATCTTTCGTTCGTTTCGATCGAATAAAAAATCGAAGAACAACGATCGATGAGAGTGGCCTATGCTACAGAAAAAAATTTAGAAAGTAGACTGATAAACTATTTTTGAATGAGTATGCAAAATGGTGAAGAATCATAAGAGAAAAAAATGAAAAATTATTTCATTAACGTTAAATAACATAAAGGAAGCCTAACAAATCACGAAAGCTTGGCAGTTTAACAAGTTACTCTTATAACTTAAATCTTTCAAACCAAAAACATCGTCAGCTAATTTTTTGCAACCATGAAAGTATCTTGGCCCAAGAATTGAACTATTGAAAAGGAATTAGGTTTTTCAACTGTCACTTAAGCGGACTCTTCTCTCTCTTTAAAGTTAAGGCGATTTAAATCGATCTCGCTTTCCTACTCTAACTGGTAACATTGACACGATACAACGGACTACCAGTACATCAGAGAAACGAATACAAGTGGTTAAGAATGTTGAGTTAAATAGAAAATTTTATAAGCGGTGAATGAAATGTGCCAAAGCACCATTGACATTCAGAAACAAGCTGGTATTCAAATTGTTCAAGCCATAAGTAAAGATTCTGGAAAAACTCTGAACAATAGATGGCAAAAGAAGAAACACGGATATTTTCAGAAATATACTACCAATGCTGAAAAAGTGTTAAAGTTAGAACTGCCGGAAGTCCGTTTCTATTGTGATACATCCAAAATTATAGTTTGGGAAAATAACGGACAACATGCTCTAGAAAACTCAATTTTTCAAGCAGTTACCTATGTGGCAAAAACTGAAAGAAACATAAGAAACAATTTGAGACCGCAAGATGAAAGTCTCGAATCATTACGTGTCTTATTAATCGATGCTATGAAGTACAAAACGAAGATCAAAGGGGCAAATATTATGAATGCATTAAACGGATTAATAAGTGTTTTAATCAAAAACTATCAAAGAAATTTGTCCAAACAAATGGTATCTTTCTTAAAAAAATGTATTTATCCTATAATCAACACAAGTTGCGGTCTAGTTGTAATTCAAACACTGTGTCAAGGTTGCGGTCTTTCCATACAAACATTAATTTCCCACGAAATGTTCGTCATTCAATCAGAGAACGTTTCCAGTACCACAGAATTGATGGAACAGCTGCTCTTTTCAACAAATCTTATTCAACCCACCCTGTCCCAATTGTATCGAACATGAACTTGCTCGACCAGTTGAATTTAGAATAGTAACTTGTCCAGAATTACTATTCATGTACAAATATCACACTGAAAATAAAAAAAATCTCTCTTACATGGAATTCGTAACACAAAATTTTCAAACTTGGATGCAATTTCTCTTCAAAATTTCAGAATTTTGGGAGTATTTTAAAAAGTTCGTAGTATTTTTCATGACTATAGCGTTTGGTTTTTTACACTATTTTACTCACTGCTAAATACCAGAAGGTTACAAATGAGGAACGAAAAAAACATCATTTTCATTGTGCATCTTTTAAGAATATCTTCCGTTAAGGATATAACAACAAATTTATTGATTTATCACAAAATGATTGTTCTCGGCGTAGACTTTATAAATGCATTTCTATCAATTATAGATAGAAAAGAATTTACCAATGAAAATCGGCATGAAACATATTCTTTCATTGATTTTGCTGCAACGATAAAATCGATATTTCCCGAATTAGTACGAGACACTGTGTCGAAGGTAATTGCATCCTTCTCTGTCTCAATCAACATCTAAGTTTACATGAGAATTAAGTTTGTTATATGTATATGTTATATATAGATAATTAAAATCAATCAGACTTTTTCTAGCAGGTTCATTTCAAAAAATCGTCTCAACTTCAGATTTATCCTCAACTACATATTTTTCTATATAGGTAACACTGTATTACGAATGTCCTCATTGTATGGAAGACAAAATGATTGTTGAACACGAAAGTATCTTCATTTTTAATGGAACTAGTGATTCCGATAAAGATATGACATTAATGAAAGTATATGTCAGCAATTCATGCACATGTGGAAATGGTAATAATAAATATTTTATAAAAGTCATATATTCTGAGCTAGAAGATTGTCCAACATCTTCATTTTATATCTCAAATCCAAATAATTGGGAGAAAAAGTCATACATGGTTGTAGACAAATCGATTGTTGAACACGAACCGATTGGGCAGATACTTATAACGCGTGACAAAGAGCGTTTACAAGTTTTCAAAAAGATTAACCAGAAACAATGGAGTTTATCTCCATATAGGAGAACCCGTACCGCAATTTCTACAGTATTCAACGCTCTCTTCTCATGTCTAATATGGCAAATGCAAACCGTATTATCACTGTTTCACGACTGGCTTATTTGAAAACAAAAAAATTCGATAGAAAAGCATGGAGATCAACATAAAGATGTCATGTTTTTATGAACTGCATGAACAAGCACCGAAAGCGTATGGCATAACTATAGAATGCAAACAAAAAATGTTTCGTTTTTACCTAAAGCGCGTGATAAAACAGCGTCAACATGATGGAGAAGATGTAATAGCAGAACTGGTTAAAATAGGGTGCTTTTGTTTTTTTCCCATTTTTCATTAACAGAAGCACTCTATTTCAAAGCTCTAGTAACATTTGGTGCTGATAAAACTTGATGTTGAAATTCTAACTAAGTGCAAGAGAGAAGTAAAAGAGAAGATTTTTTGAAGCAAGTAGGTCGATAGTACTACCAGAGAATAATTCCCTCGGCTCACATAGACATATCTATTTCAGCGTTCTTAAAGTGGCGTGACGCACATTTTATTAATGTTTTTTTAAAACAAAGATTTTTTGTTAAAAATCGTGTGCATGATTTACGTACTTCTCTACTTTCTGATATGCAGATTTCGAAGCATGTGTAGATATGAAATCGTCCGATCACGAAAAATAAAATAAGTAAATTCTATTCAAAAGTGGATTAATGTATAGCGGTGCATATTTAAATCCGACTACATTATTCAATGTTCTCAAACTTAGTTTTATACAATTTAATTTCGGTAACTATCTACATTTTTTGAGCGCTGGAGGACTATGAAAATAAGCAAGTTTTGGGCTGTATTGACAATAAATGTATAAAAATTCGTAGTTGCAGCAGAACCTTCAAAGTTAAAAAACGATTAGTATCAATTCATTTAAGATGAAGCACAAAACTAAAAAGGATTTGTATGTCTAATTGAAGGTAAATGGACTTTTTTACTCAAACACAAACGGACAATATCAATTTTACATTGATTTTCTCTCTTGTGATAAACATTTGTGAAAATTTTGGATATGAAATATGAAATCGCAAAAAAACTTAAAAATTGATGAAATTCTAAAGGCTAATAGAAAATATTGGCAAAAGCACTTATGTGCACAAAAGAATACTTGAAATACTGGACTTTTTGCACCTTACTGTAAAATCACATCTCCTACATACAGCATAGATCCATAAAAGCAAATGTTTCTAAGGACCCTAAGTTTCAAAATCTATTACCTATTTAAAAAGTGGATAAACGCGCTCAAATAAAGTTTCATAGAAGACAGACCGAGATTATCTGATATTCTTCTCGAATGCCATTAGTGTTTCGCACAGCACCAGGAACACTAATCAAATGATTTAGTAGTAATTGTATACCATAATATACTTGGAATAAGAAACAAAACCACTTTATCCATTAAAATGTAGGTTAGTCACTGAAGGTGAAATCTTAATATAAAAATTAGAAAATACAATGATCCTCTTACACTCTTACAGCCGTATCCGGAAAATGACTTGAACTAGTTGTATATTTTAATCACTATGATAAATTCGTAGTGTTGAACAAACCCGCCGCCACTTCGCAGAACGTCAAAAATTACTCAACAAAAAGAAAAAGACAACTGGAATGGAAAACAGAAAACAAGAACTAAACAAAGATCTGAACAGAGAATATTAGGAAATTTTCAGATTGTTTTGACAGATTTTGTTTTAGATATACGAAAGATTTTCCAACCTCTTAGTTAATTCGTAATTTACTTAGTAATTACGTAATTAACTTTACGTAGTTTAATTAGTAATTTTTGACGTCCTAAGAAGCGGAACAATATGACTAGAAAAATTGAAGACGATGGGTTTGTTCAACAGTACGAATTTATCATAGAGACTAAAATATACAACTAGTTCAAGCCACTTTTCAAGATACGGTTGTGAGAGTGTGAGAGGATCATTGCATTTTTTAAGTTTTAGACTACACCTTTCTCAACATGAGTATTTATACAGTTGCAAATATTTTGAATTACGTGTTATTCAAAAATTTATTGAATGAAGATTTTGTCGACCGTATTAGTAAGTGTTTGACTATTTTTTAAAGCCAAAACGGCATAGCTGTGTGGGAAATTAGCGTTTCTGTATATCAAACTAGATCGCGTGTATACGACAAGGTTTCTTATTTGTTTGTTGTTATTAAATTTATCGGTGTCATATTTTGGTGCATCTATTCAATGTTTCAGTAATGAATTACCCACTCATATGACACTTCAGTTCGTTAATACACCCTGTTGGCTAAAACCATCCACGTAAGATAAAATTGAATGATATTTCTTCACTGTTTCGATACGCATGTGTATATTAAGATCTTACCATCAGTGGCTAAACTATATTTTAACGGATAAAGTGGTTTTGTTTCTTATTCCAAGTGTATTATGGTATGCAATTACTAAATCATTCGGAATTAATTGGAATACATTATTCCATTAAACAGTAAGGCCATTTCTCTCTTCACTCACCGGCTTTCGCTATTTTCTCACTCATCATAGTAATTCCAACTTTGATGAATGTTGTAGATTATGACACGAACGAGAAATGTGAAAAGTTAAATGATAGAAGATATTGCTGGAAGAATACGTCGTGAACTGGCCTACTTTTGAACGTATGGTCCTTATGTTTCTGAATCTATCTTAGGAAAATTAAAAAAACAAATTCACTTTTGCACAAAAATGGCACATTAATCCTGACAAGGTAAATAATGAGTTATTATCAATCTTACCACAAGAAATAAACTGAACGATTTGATAAACATCTAACTAAAAAAAGTAAAATGACGGAGAAAACTTTAAGATCACTTGTACTTTTTCGTTCTCTATTCTGAATCTCTTTCTCTCGTTCTCTATTCCGCCCAGTTCTGTTTCTGATCATTAAATAGCGGCTCTTGGGAACCATGTATCGATACCAAACAGTATTCAATAGCTTCAAAAACAATGACGGATATCTGACCAACCTGTGATCCGCAAATTACGAAACAAGTATTGAATGAAAGAACGCTGTTTTTCTACGACCATTGTTTCTCAGCCGATTTTTTCCGGACAAGGAGCAACAGTTTTCTGCCACATGAAAGTTTCATACTCAAAATCTCTGAAACATGCTGTCTTATATCGAAAAAAGCGTTCGTTCATTCAATACTTGTTTCATAATTTGCAGATGACATTCGTCAATAGTTTAGGGGTATTGGCGAATGTCAATTTGCGAATGTCTATTAGTGAAAGTTGAAGTATCGAAACGCGACTGTACCATCATCACTGCTCAAGTCTGATTCAAACAGAAAAATAAACGCGACACTTGAAGTCGGGAGGTCGTTTCCCCATTAGTTTTAGGGCTTCCAGCAAAAACTCTCATAACTCCTAACCAGAACAGCACTCAGAGCTGAGTGATACCTCATTTTGATTCGAAATGTTTGCCCTATTTTCCTGGGTTATTAAAAATACAAAAAAAATCGAATTTGCAAATAATTCAAGAACAACGGATTATTCAAATATTGATAGTGAGGAGGATGCGGATGAATCTGATGGCGACGAAGATGGTAAAAATGATAGTGGCAATGATAAAAATAGTACTGAATCATTTTCAGATGAAAACGAAGAAACTGACGATGAAAATAACAACAGCCAAAGAAGAATTTAGAGATATGAGAATTTATGATGAGATCAAATAATCAAATAAGAAATCGCATTTTTGTGTCGAAATTAATGGTACATGTGAATATATTCACAAACAAACTGCCTGTTGGCTTCTAACAAATTACAAAAACTAACTACCATAGGATAGGCTATTAAGAGTGTAATTAATAGGTAAGCAATAATAGATTTAAAATAAACGTTTAAGCATAGTAAAATAAACGTATGTTTTTCCTTGTTACATATTTGTTCGTGGTTTCTCTTTACATTGTGTTTCTCCACATTGTGATTGTTTTTTCAAAGAAAGACTGTCTGGTTCAGAGTACTGAGACTAATTTCTTTGTATCTATTCAACAGTATTATAAATTACACAAAAAATGCAGTGTCATTAGAATTATCAAGAGCGAGGCAACTAATATAACTCAAAGATGCGTATTTTTGTAGTACAAATCAAGGTCGATTGAATGGCACAAGAATCAGAGCTCCATCTCTTAACACAAAAAACTAGATAGCTTTTGCGGCGATGACTTTGCTTTGGAACTGTGCTTGTAAAGAAATTTTTCCTGCAATGACATTACATATGAAAACCTTCGATAATACATTTCCTAATTCAGTTTTCAATACTGAATTCGGAAAAAAATGCTTGGAAACTTCAGAGTACAAATGAGAAACAATATTCATCTTTTTCGAAACATGAAGGTTTTTCCCGATTTTAAAATCCTCAGAGTATTTCGAACTCTTCTCCGTGAAAACGTGCACTGGGAAGGCTAAACAGGTGGTATTCTTGATTAGCGTGAAATTTTCTATCGAATGGTGTATAAGAAAGCTAAAAATATAATAGTGCTTGAACTTTGAATTAGCGGCGCCTTATCAAACTCCATCCGTATTAAGAGAAACATCATGGGGAAAAGAAAATACAAAACCTGAACAGAAAACAACAAGAAAACGTCGGCAAAATGCATCCATAAAACGATCAGAACAGTCAACAAGTTTAAGAGCAAAGAGAGCAAAAGAAGGCATTTGATTTATAATTTTCGGCTAAATACACTCTATTTTTTCTAACTTTTTGTTTTGCTTTCAAAATCTTTTTACTTTTTAGCGTATAAATTATATGATAATGGGCAAAAACGTTTTTAGAATCAGTAGTTGTAGTACATAGTTGACTCGTGTGATTTTTACTAGCTTTAATGATCTTTAGTTGTTTTTATTTTGTTATTTGATCACGATTGTTTGAAAAACTGATAGAAAATAATATGAGTAAAAAAAATATACTGTCTTCAAAACGTGGTAATATAACTTTTTTTCCTGCACTCCAGCAAAAAGATCCACACGAGGCCTTACAGAGAACGGTATGAAACTCTGTGCACGAAACCTTTTCTGAACATACAAATATAGAGGATCCGCACTAAACCTATACCATACTGAATCCTAAAGTGATGGCAAAACTCCGAACCTGTTTTAGGTTCTGTAAAAAAACTACCTTTTTTAGAGTGTGCGACATCCGAACTCCACCAACAACGTTTCGGACTTTTGATTCTGAGATGTGAGTTGTTTCCAGGGAATTGTCCTCTTACATTCTACGCAAGATGATTACTCCAAAGGTAGCCCCAACAACTATGACGATAGTCGTACCGGTATTTGATATCGACGATGTTTCGTCATTCGTATCCGAGACAACACCTCCTCCGCTGCCAGCTCCTTCGCTGACACGTCTTCCCGAACATTGTTCAAGAATGAGCGTGATTAAAATAAAAATAATGCCTTCCAATGCCACACTCACCATTTCTTTGCTGTACAGTACAATTTTCTTTTACTCATTTGTCGAATGTACTGAATCTTTTTATTCCTTCTTCTTTTATTCCATGCTGTTTCACTTTGATTTCACTTTGATTCGAAGCTAAAAACTCATTAAAAAACTTATTTCTAGTGTTATGGTGTTGGTTAAAAGAAGAAGAAATAAAAAAATTCAATACATTCGTCAAATAGTAAAGGAAAATTGTACCGTATAGCCAAGAAATGGTGAGTGTGACACTGGAAGGCATTATTTTTATTTTAGTCACGCTTATTCTTGAACAATGTTTGGGAAGACGTGTTAGTGGAGGAGGTGGTGTCTCGGATACGAATGATGGAACATCGTCGACATCAAATACCGGTGCGATTGTCGCCATCGTTGTTAGCGCTATCTTTGGCGTAATCATGTTGATTATATTCGGTTGCATAATTAGAAATTTAATAATTAAAAAGTTAATTAGAAAACGAATAATTCGGCCAGCACCTCGAGTGGCTCAACAGCGTCCTGTGAGACAAGCACCTGCTACTCGTATTTCTTCATCAGTTCCTGTTGCATTCACACCACCACCAACTTATTCGGAAGCACCCTCGCCACCACCAACTTATTCGGAAGCGATTAAAATCGCGGAAAATATTAACTAATTTTATTATAATATAGGTGTTTGTTTGCTGGTTCTTAATTTCGATAGCCGCTCACCCGATGCTGTAGTAAAGATTTGTGAAAAGACGTGCAATTTTTACTGTCGAAAAAGTTGATGACGTTTGTTGAAGTCCAAGTTAAGAGTTTTGACATTTGTACACTTACAATGAAGAATTCAATAATACATGTGTCAAAGTCTATAACTTGAGCTCAGCTCTTTTTACAGAATATGCGAGGCGAAGAAAAAGTTCTGTAAGGTTGGTCTTTAATATACCGGACCGTTCTGATTTGTTTATAGTTCATAGTTTTTAAGAATTTTGCATCTGAACTCTCAAAAGTTGAATACAGCTTTTGAAAATCAATAGGAACTACTTTAGTTTTTGAAAAGACTAAAGTAGATGTATTCATATTTCGCAGCTAATGTGTTTTGATACTGAAATTTACGTAAACCAGGGCTGTCGAATCGATAGATTAATCTTCAGTGAAAAGAACTTGTACATATGTGAAGATACGTCAAGCAGCACTACACTCCGGCAAAATATAAAATATATCAAACATTTGAAAGCTTACAGTGAAGAGAGTCCGTATGCCACATGATTTTATTTTCTTGAAACAGTGTAAGGTAAATGATATTTTTCCAAAATTTGTATCTACCCATATGTACAAGTTTTCTTCACCGAAGATGAATCTATCGATTCGAAAGCTCTGACTCAAGTAAACTGCAGTATGCGGTTAACAGCTCTCAAAATAAAGCTCCGTTCGATTCCCTACAACAGCTAAGGCTTTGTTAACAACAACTGGTACGAAATTATATTTCAATGTAGAAATATTTTGATTTGAAATGAATTGTGTTAGAGCTGAACTCCTTAGAAGATAGAGAGATTTTGAGTTTTCTCTATAAGAAGAAGAAGAACAAGAGAAAGAACTGATTTAAGAACGAAATCTCGACGCGAAGACAATGTGTCTTCGTTTTTCCTATTTCTAAGATTTATGAAAATGGTTCGAGTTTGAGAACCCATTACTAACAGCTTTCTTTGACTGGTACAGTGGCGTATGGAGAAGGGTATTAATTTATATATACATGAGTCCGTGTGAGATTATTAACTGTGATATACACATTAAGAATTTCGAAAGTAAGAGCTCATGTTACGCTAACTTATAATACAAACTTGTGACAGTATAGAATCCTCATCATACTCAGACTGTACTAGTTCAGGTATTGCAGTAGTAGTTCCTCCTTCTTGTGTTAAATGCTGATCTGAATAGAACAACTGATTGAAAAAATTTGGCGCCGTTGCCTGATATTCATTAACAAGTTCATTGACCATTGGCATGATATCTTTTGCCACTGTCCGATTCGTCGATTCATCATCCAATTGTTGTAGCATTTGCATATTTCGTGTCATTATTTGTGGTATCATATTCCCCATACTATAGAATGGTCTTGAATACGCTGCCTGTAGCTGTTCGTTAAAGTTAGAAACAGAGATTCGTTGATCAATTTCTTTTACACTGCAAGCTGATACCATCGTTGCTACAACATACAGTGGACTTATAGTTATTTGACTTAAAGTTTCATCGTCAGCACGAGGATACAGAACTGGTTTACTTTCAGCTGCTACACTATCAACAAATAATCGTTTCCATCTCGTCCAGTTATCTAATTCAAAACTATCATACATTGCTAACATAAATAGACACAGTAATCCTTGCGTATCACTGTCTAGAAGCAAACTTTCATTTCTTGTAGAAGAATGACTACCCATCACCTTGTTAGAAAGTTCTTTACAATCATTCGAAAGTTGAGGTAATGTGAAGAGTTCTGCAAAAGTTTCCATTTGACTTGGACTTAAACTATTCAATTGATTTTCATCTAGTTCAACGTGAGATAGTTCTGTCATTTGATTATCTTTGAAATTGATTTTCGTTTTTAGAACAGTACAGAGCTGTTTGAGATATGAAGAGGAGAGGCCTTCCAGTAAGTTCAAATCTTTGATAAAATAGTGCGGACAGTTTCTAAAATAGAGAAAGAGAGTTAAAGAGTATATAAAGATCTACGTGCTTGAGTCTTACCCTTCCTCTAGCTTTGAACATGCAAAGTCAATCCAACGTTTCGCCACTCGTTCAGCTAATTTTTCCTCTGTCGTGAGTGTGTAAGTATAAATACTATCAAAATTAATTATTTCACACATCCATAGAACTGTAGTCTTTACAAAATAAGATGTTAGATATTTCTCATTGTCTGATTTCACATCGGCAGACTTATGAAGATATTTATAGAAGAGACCACGAGCTACACGATTCAAAATTTGTTCAATTTCGGAACGTTCAGCAGCTAATTTCATTTCAATGAGTGAAAAAGAATAGCGAAATTCAATATTTTTGTTTTCTATTGACGATTTTCCAGACCATTTTGGTACGACATGCATATAAATGGTTTTTATTTTTTCATAGAGTAAAGGACGGTGTTCTTCAAACCGTTTGAGAAACCAGTGTAAATCTTCTGGCCAAAATTCAAGTTTGAATGAGAGAACAAAATCAAAATCAGGTGTCCAAAGATCAGTTAAATCTTGTTCAGTAATCCCTTTTCTAATCAGATCAAATTCGATGAGATGATTACGATACCGACAATAGAATTCAAGTACGGCTAAGATCTTTTGTAGGTGATTTTCAGAGAAACGGTATCCAAACGCTGGACTTAGAATAGAATAAATATCATGGTGAAAATTCTGATCGTTAATAATTGCTGACATTCCGAGGTTCGTCAAATCAGGCAGCACATTTTCTATACAATATCATGTATCAGCTTCACAAAGTTGTTTAAAATTTTTCATTTTTTCTTCATTTGGTGGTTGGCTGAGCAGTACATATTCGACATAGTTGAGTGCTGCATGGAAATGTCTGGCCGTTTGCGTATAGTTAAGTGTTGTCGATCGAGCGACACTTGCAGTTCTTTCATCTCCTGTATAGGAGTGTTGTTTAACTGTTTCATTGAGTAAATTTGGATTAGCATGTACAAATTCAAGCATATTTTCTTTTAAGTGACTATCTCTTACAGATGTCTGAGCTTTTAGGTTTAGTTAGAGACCTTTAACAGATAAGACATCTTTTTCGAGTGATTACCAGTTTGAAACCATTTACAAAACTATTTTCTTCTGGAAGTGTTCCCTGTGCTTGAAGTATATTTGGTGACCATTTAATTTTAACAAATCCTGGCACATTATCGATTGCGACTAGTTGATCTACCGTTTCAATATGTCCAATTTGCCACATAACATCAAAATCTTGAAGCTGATTATCGTGTCTAAAATGATTGGCAGCTGATCTACCTTCACTGGAACTGCCAGTTAGCTGGAAAGGACCACTTGTAGTCATTCTTAACGTTTAGAAAAAAGTTACTCTGCCAATGTTTCAAAACGTAGAGTGAAAGAAAAAAAGTGTGTTTATGGAAGCCGTCAAAATTCGCATCGGTGAATTTATTCACCGGTGAATATTTGTTTTTTTATATTTTGTCGGTGAATATTGTTTTACAATTCGGTAAAGTACCATTGATTTTTCTCGTTTTGAGAATTTATAAAAACAAAAATTGTTGCCTATTCTGTAAGGGAAGCCATCAAAATTCGCATCGGTGAATTTATTCACCGGTGAATATTTTCATCGGTGAATAAATTCACTGGTAATTTGATTGGAAACAAAATTGAGAACAGTATTATTCAATATGCCTGAGAAAAAGAATATGGTATAACAGAATGACGATGTATGTATATATTCTTTTCTGTACTATACTTGACTTGATGTTTTTTTTCTTTCTATGCACACTATAGAGAGAGATATAAAACAACAAATAGAGAAAAGGACAAAGTTTATCGTTTTATCAAAAAGAAAGATTCCCTTTACTATGAAATTAGTGTTTATTCTGGCAACTTCCGAGATTAGAAAGTTAACAAATTTCACGATACCCTTCCTCAGCATTTCTGGCAGTTTATAGTACACAACTTGTACTCTATACCATGCTATTTTTTAGAAAAAGGTACCGTTTACTTTTTGAGTTATAAGGCTGCCCTTGTCACAGCTGAACGTATGAAAAAGTAGGTGTCT
>CAJNOQ010002896.1:0-22227 GCA_905250885.1 Didymodactylos carnosus | reverse complement strand
TTCTTATATAAACATGATTTTAAAAAATTAATATTGCTAGTAGATAGAGCTCTTTATGAGCTACAAGAATACATATAATAAGTGCCTCTTCCACTCAATATTTGTTTAAAATATAACTTCAAGGCTAGTGGACATAGGGACTCTATCGGTTAACTAACATTAGAATTGTCTTCAGATATATAATAAGACGAATGAAATTCTGCAATCTTGTTACGTTTTAAGGTACGCTTGCCGTACATTTTCCATTTAAAGTTATCATTCTTCCATGTATCTACAAAACAGCAGCTTCCATTTAATTCAGAGGAAGGAGACCGTGAATGTCCGATAACCTCTTACCTTTGTTAATATCACTCAGTTTCAAACAATATGTGTTATTTCCGACTATTTTATCTGGCAACTTAGTTAATTTTTGATAAGTATCAATTACAGAGAGCGCTTCTTTGCATGATAAAAATATATTCATTTCGTGTTAACTACATAAATCTTAAATTACAAGAAAGAAATCATTCGCAACAAGTAGACCTGTGCGCCGCCGATGTCTCCGGAAGATCTTGTTTTTTTAGTAAAAGCCTCCCAAAATCTCTAGAAATAAACTTTCTTTTTTATCCAAATTAGTTTTTCGAGAGAGTGCAATGTGCTCTATTCGATGAGTACATTGACTAAAAATTTCAATTATCGTAGAATCTTTTATAAAAATGATCCGAAGACCCGTAAGCTCAATGTCCAGGTTTTCCAGAACCCCATTATGAAAGCCAAAATGAAAGAAAACTGATACTGCCGTTGGATTGCATGGCGATTAACCTCTAAGCCCTGACTTTTAAGTTAGAACCTCTTTGTTTAAGCACTTTTCTGTTATTTGGAAATCCTGTCATTGCAGCTAAACAGAAAGCAAAAGGCAAAAACCTGTTGATCATACATCATGTACATCGACCTCACTTTCCTAATGTTGTCGACTTAAATCGACAACGTTTATAGACAATCGAGATTAATTTCAATAACTTTCGCTCTAGTTCGATAACGTCGGTAAGGCGAAGCCGATGTAGACTAAGAATCATAAGAATAAGCACGCACCTCCGATACATCTTAATCTTTATTAGTGTGACTAAGTTTGATCCGATTCTATTTTTCTTTTATTTTGATAAAAAAAGAATCATAGATACAAGAATGGCACAAAAAAATTCTCTAGGTTTCTTGCCTACTATATCTTTTTTAAAAGACAAAAATATCTGAAGTGTGAACACAAAAATAAAACAAGAACAACAACTTTCTTACCACAGAACAGAAAAAACACGAAGAAAGCACACACAGCTAACAATAAGAAGTTGGCAACAAAACAACAACAATATGAGAATTACATTTGTACAAATATCTAAATTTGTAAGAAGAAAAAAACAGACGAAATCATGGTTTAAATCTTTCCAGTTCTTTTCGTTGACGTTTTCCATGAATTTAATATACTCCTAAAATATGAGTAACAGCTGCTTCGCTGGTTTCCTTAATGCTAGATGGAAATGAAACGAATTATTGAAAGATCAGATGCACGATCAAAAGGAAAAGGATTCTTCTTACCCTAAACGCTTTGCTTGTTTTTATTTGGTCGATGCTAATCGAACAAAAAAAATTGCAAATTATCTTGTCCTTTACTGACTGACAAAAGTACTTACTCACCATCTTGTTCTTCTTCTTGTGTTTGTCGAGACTGATCTGATTTCCGTTGATTTGCAGCCGACGCCGTCAAATCATCGTTTGTTGATACACATTATGATTTTTTATCGTTTGATCATCTTTTATTCTTGTAAATCTGAAAACGGGAGGAATGAAAAAGACAATCTCATAAGGCGAAAGAGAGCTAGAAAGCTGAAAAAAGCTTACTTTTTTTGTGTTTTTTATCTTTTTCCACATCGTCATCATTTGTGTTAACTGGTTGTTCAGTATCACTATCATCTCTAAAATAAGAGATAAACGAATAAAACCGTATAAAAAGATGAATCAACGCTTAACACTTACTTCGATTCACTTCTTTTCTCTGCTGTATCAATAGCCGTACTATATCCCTTAACCATTTTACTCCTAAACAAAAAAAACGTATCAGAAACGATCGTTTTTAGAGACTCTGCAGGCTCGATGAGACTCTCTTTCGCTTTCCTCCTATTTGTTTCAAAAGATGATGTTAGATAGGCTTTTTTCACACATTTTACTTAGGGAGCGTTTCAAAATATATTCCGGTCGGTCGGCCGCTATTCCGCTGTTCCTCTATTCCCCGATTATTCCGCGACTGTTCCTCTGTTATTCCTCTATTCCTCTATTATAGAACACTTCATTTTATACTACTTTTTCTATATATAATTTATAGAGTATACTAAGCTTGATTTTCTTTTCTAATTGTTTCTACTTCTTCAAAAACAATTAACCGCCATGTTTTCAAAGATTATTCATTTATCAAGCTAATATATTTAAAGCAAAAAGAGGACATCTCTTTTATAGTTCATTCTCCTGTCATACTGTTTAGACTTTTTTAGAATAAAATGTTTTCCTTAATATCAGGAAGAAACTATAGTATCACGTGTTTTTCTTTATAGAAGTAAAGATTTAGACAAAAACGGATTAAAATTAGGCTAAAACAGATGAATATCAATCTAATAATCTACAACGTAATCGACAACATTTTTTATTTTTGGTATCTTTAAACTTTTTTGTTTGTCTATACGTGCTATACCGTTGACCATAAATATTATACATATGTTGGTCAATTGTATGAACACGTTGTGGGCATAATGGTTTTGTTCCTTTTACTGTGCCATTAATGGAGCTCTCTCTCAATTCTTCATTAGAAAATATGGCACCGAATAAAAAGGATAACAAATGATTAAATCCCTTTTCTCCAGTTAACAATTCAGTTTCTGCAGCATTCTTGGCACGACTGTATTTTTCCGTATATACTTGATAACTTTCTTGTGTTGTTGGATTTGTAATTGTTAATGTTGGTACCTAGAAGCCAAAGTTCAAAAGCTAGACAGAAAATTCAATTTTTTCGGATTTATAAGCATAAACAAGTACTCCAAATTGCGGCTGTGTTGATGTAGAATTATATGTGACGATAGGTGGCAATGTACGTGATCTTTTTATTTTACTTGTTGGTGTAGAATTCTAAAAAGTATTCACTAGATGAAATAAAGTTTGGCAATCGGAAAAAACGTGTTCGCTGGCGATAAATAGTAAATGCTCTAGTAGTTTATAGCAACTTATATATCAGATAACTACATATGCTGTTAATTATAAATAGCTTTTCACCTGTAGTACTGGACCATTAATATCTTGTAATAAATCATTTTCGCTTGTTTTTCTTTTATTATTTGCTGTTGGTTCAAATGGTGCATGGATGATATCATTTGCTGCTTTCACAACCATAGAAACACTGTTTGCCGTCTAAATATAACCATACGATAATTTATTATCTATTTTTCTTAGGTATTGAATTAACTTGACTTACTTCTTGTGGTTCATTGTTTACGTCACCAGATATATACGTATCATTGTCACCTGTAGTTACAAAATTCGAAGAAATTTCATGATTATTTTTTTCTTGATCAAAAATATGACGATTGGTAGCCTAAACGACAAAAAACAATCGTGTCGTGTTTCAAAACTGAATCTATTACAATCTTAAATTTTACAAAAATAATTTGAGTTGATATTTCAGTTCATTTTATTTCGATGGACGAAGTCGACTCGGAAACACTTCTGAAAAAAATTAGAATCTCTGCTTACCAAGTTCTTCAATATCCCGCAAGATATAATTATTGAAATAATCAATGAGGTCGATGGACTACTGCTGTTTAACATTTTGTAATTTCGATTCAAATTCAACACGTGAAGATGATGATAATAAGTATTTTATGTCCCGTATATAACGAAGTGCTGTATCTTTTCTTTTCTCGGGAACATAAATAACTAATTCTTCCTTTTGTATGTCCGATGAAGTTTCCATTTGTACAGCATAGTCATGTTCGGCAAATGGACCATCGCAACGATGAACTGTAGAAGTATTTCTTTTGATCTATGTCAACATGGCTCAAGAGACGAAGTGGTCATCGCCCAAAGAACGTTATTGTAGGATGAGTATTTATACATCCAAAAAAAGCTTTCAGTCTATATCGACCTCGTTCGATGGACGAAGTCGACTTGGACCGAAAGTGCTCGATTGCTAATATGTCTTCAAAAACCATTCTTTCTTATAGGACGTTGGATAATAACATCGTTGAATTTAAATCATATTTTTCCTGGCGAAATAACAAGTAACGCAATTGAAGGTATAAATTTTGTTAATAGTCTAAAGAGTCAAAATTGTCTAAATGGTCAAAATTGTCTAAATAGTCAAAAGAGTCAAAATGGTCAAAATAGTCGAACTGGTCTGAATAATCTAAATAGTGAAAAGAGTGAAAACAGTCAAATAGTGAAAATAGTCAAATAGTGAAAATAATGTGTGTATGTGAAGTGTGCTGGGATGTTAACATCTACCAACGAAATCTTGTATTTGCGCTTGATAAGAACAATTAGTAACATCGCACCTCGATCAGAAACGTGCAGTTCTTTCGATACGCCATGATTTACTGAATAAAGCTATAGAACAGATGTGAAAGACAGTAAAAATTCAAATTGTACAAAAATATCAATCAGTAACCATCTATTTTTCTAACAGTAATTTTTATATCTTTTCCTGGATATGTGTCGTTTTACACATATTTGTTTTTTGGACGCTAAGGCGTGTGATTTATGTTGTTGATATATCCTTCTTTTCTTGGATATCTATATCGTGTTTTGTCCTTTTTCTATACCTCCATAGTTTCTGAATTTATAGAAAATCTCTGATGGTTTTTTCCATTTCTATGTTATGAAATCAAATTTTTGAATCTATTTTTCTTTCTTATCTTGATAATGCTTCTCTTCCAGGTCTTGTTTAATATGATTTTTGTGCTTTGTCGGTGATAACAATAGTTTTATATTTCTGTTGCTGTCTGCCATAAAAATAAAACAGTTACTATTATACAGATATTACATGCTAGTTTAAATTGTACAATGCTGAAATAAATTTCGAAGAAACTTCAACAAAAAAAAGACTAGGCAAATTACAAAAGATCTTTCGTTAGCTTTGTTTAAACAAATAACTTTCTCCGTGTTTCTAAATAGTTTTTTAGAATAAGCCAAATACTATATTTTGTTAATGAACGTTGCGACTGTCAAAAAATATTTCTTTCTTTAACAGTTCAAAGGAGAGATGGCTGAGTATCTTTGCTTTATGTCGTCGCTCAGTACTGGTCTAAATCAACATAGACCACTGTTTATTATCGTTGAATAACTTCTCTCTGAGCCAATTCAACATCACTCAAAGGACAAAGTCGACTTGACTCAAAGGGCGTTTTGAAAGAGTACTTTATATTACGCAAAAAATTCCTTTCAATCAATTCAACGTAAACAATGGTGGGTGTCGACTGCTATCAATGCCGTTTATTACCTCTTTTGAGCAAAGACAACATAGATCAGCGGTACTGTTCCATCGCCACCTGGCTCAGATGAAGCCCAGAGGCCATACCAAATGAAGTTAATATTCAAATTAATAAAATTTAACTTAATTTCAATTACTAAGATTAGAATCTCAAAGCCATGTCGGCTTAGGCTAAAAATCGTGATCGATTAGCAGGTGAAAAGCATCTTTTAGGTGAAGTCGCATCGTGTTACTGACACTATCTATCTTTTTGTATCATTAGCGCAAAATCGACTTTTTATACGGGGAACAGAATCTGTCCAAATTTTTTTTCTGAAGAGCTTATTATGTGAATCGACGGGCAGCAAAGTATCTCTTGATTCAAATCATTTTTCATATTTTGGCGCGAATAGTAGCGCGTTTTAAGTGGCGCCACTATTCGCGCCAAAATGCGAAAAGTGATTTGAATCAAGAGATACTTTGCTGCCCGTCGATTCACATAATAAGCTCTTCAGAAAAAAAATTTGGGCCGATTCTGTTCCCCTTATAAAAAGTCGGTTTTGCGCTAATGTTTTGAAAAAAACAACTCAAAAATACTAAAACCTGTCACAATAAGATCTCAAGGATCTCAGAATGCCATAAAATAGAAGAAATTTTCCTTAAAACTGCGTATTTAAGTAAGAAATTTCCAATCAATCACAAAAAGGGTCAGCGTCAGTGTCAATGTCAGTGAATTTTTATTTTGTGTCCGTTATACACAGAAATATAGTCTATACAATCTGTATATAATTCATAAGGCCCACACGTGCGTGATAGAAGAAGATATAGACTAGCTCTGTTGTCATTATTCTCATTTTAAATGAGATATGCAAAAACATTGAAAGTTTAAAATATCAAAAGAATTCTTAGAAAACGAAAAATTTATCCGTTGTGACCTTTTTTCACTGACTTACTGACCTCATTTCATTAGTTGTCTGAATAAGACAGTT
The DNA here is from genome assembly GCA_905250885.1 of Didymodactylos carnosus. Lineage (NCBI taxonomy): Eukaryota > Metazoa > Rotifera > Eurotatoria > Philodinida > Philodinidae > Didymodactylos > Didymodactylos carnosus. Next base: position 15,756 of record CAJNOQ010002896.1, on the reverse strand, counting down.
CAAATTCAGTCGTTTTAGCAAAGACTTTGAAACGATTGCTACAACCGCATTAGGATAAATACGATTTATGTATCGTACGTGATATATGTATTCTGAACTTTAGAGAGTAACCAACCGTGTACTGTATAAAAATATTTCACTACTTTCAGTTTTCCTGAAAATTTTCCTAGAAACTTTTTCCATTTTTGTTTTTGGCATGACTGGATAGGGCTCATCAAACTGAGCAGGAGAAAGCGGTTTTTAATATTTCAAAAAATTGTTTTGAGGATGAAAAATTGAAAAAACTGGAAGTATCTACAATTTCAGAAAACTCAAATTTTTTTCTGTCACGTACTTCCAGCTTTTTGAAAGCATCTTTCTCAGATTCAGCATATTAAAAACTGAGTATGAGAATGATGCTTGCTCGAGGTCACAGTCAAAGGCCTATCCGTATGGACGTCTTGGGCTTCTTCCCTATGAAAAGTTCATAAATGTTTTGCAAACCTATCTAGTTTTTTGTGTGGAGAGATGAAGTCGATTTTTCTACTTCGTTAGAACCGCTATTAAACGAGCTTTAAAAGCATGAAATCGCTTTTTTCCCATTTTGCTTTGTCACTGAAAAAATTCACGTTTTCTAAGTCAGGAGCGCCAAAATCGGAGTTCTATCTGTAGTTCTCAATTTTCTTCACCAAGACTCAAGTTTTGATCCTAATGTTCACAAAAAGATCAGGCTCTTATAAGTAATCACTTTTACGTCCAGTCTGAATAAATGAAACTTTAAGACACTTGTAATTTGCTTGTTAATTGGCAGAGAAAGTACATCTATGTCTCATATTCAGCTCCGTTATTGACAAGCCCTATATCTCATAAAGTAGACTGTACCCTTTTCTAAAAAATGGCTCGGCGTATGGTATATCTTATGTACGTCAAACTGACATAGAAAACGAAAAGGTGTACATTCTAGTTAGTTTTATTTTAATCTGTTAAGTTCACAGAATATAGAGTAATTTTATGGTGAGTGCAGCGAACATTAGGATCAAAAGCAAAGAAAAATTTAAAACTTAGAAGCAATATCTACCGTATATCTCTGATTCACTCTCTATCGTTTCTTACTTTTCTTTTTTTGTTTCTGTGAATAAATCTATCAAAAGTAGAAAGCGCTTGAAGCGTTTTAAGCGATTAAAGCGATAAACAATGTGACGGCATCCCTTAGATAACACCCAAAAGCTTCTTTTCCATATCTTTAATGGCTGGCCCGACCTGTCTGGATATAGTGACCAGCTCACTTTATACAGAATTTCAAGGGCTATCGAGTGATATGTTTTCGAACCATACATAATTTTCATTATACCAGAAAAACGACTAACGGAGTGCTAAAAGCAGTAGGATACGTCAAAATCATTATATCGACCAAGTGTTTCAACTGTTGACCAATGTGGACATATTTCTGAAAGATTTATTTATAGCTCATTGTGAAGCGCGTGAAATTCTCTATTGAATGTCATATCTATCTGAGTGGTTAGTTGCGAAACGTTGAATAAAGGATCCTCATCTTGGAATAATTCACTCACTTTTGACGGTTCTGCAGAAAGTATTTCTAATATCAAATTTGTCCTAGGACACTTTTTCCACTATCATATATGTATGAACGTGTAGCGCGAGAAATTATCTATCGTAGTGGCTAGATGATAAAGGGTGTCATAGATTATCTTAGACAATTTGCATATAGGAGATTATTTTCCACAGACAGAAGTATTTCTAAACATACTTGGCCTCAAAACGACTATTTCCGTATATGTGATATACAGAAATATAGTGCTGAAAAAGAGCTTTCGAATGACATATGATAGTTCTACTGAGGTATGAGGCCGAGAGAGACACACTCGAGAATATGATGAATAATACGTGTCAGAAGTGATTACAGTTAATTGGACCCAATTGTTTCTGAGAGCATTTCTATGGTCTGCCGAGTGACTAGAAATGTTCTCCTGTTCATTCTGCATCCAACCATGTATGTGTCGATGGAATTCAAGCAGGGGTCGATCCCATCAAACAATCGCCCCCGTCCTTTATGTAAATATTTATTTTCTCGTACAAGTTTATTAGAAAAATTAAGTAGTAACTGGATTTATGTTAACAAACATATCCGACCATGTAAAATTGAGGAATTGTATATCACTTTGAATACATTTCCAGAATTAATTATTTTCTTTAACAATCTGCCTCGCATTCGAATAATGCATGTTACATTTCTCAACGAAAACTGTCATGAAAACGATATGAAACATTCTGTATTTAAAAATTTATCAAAAAAGATTTGTCGTTTAACCTCTTGAATGCCGTTATTTTTCCTGTTACGCGTCCAAAGGCACGCATATGTAAAAAAACGATTAAATATCTCTCTTTGGGTTCTGTTGTATTTCGTACCGTGTGTTCCTCTGGCAGTTTTTTTCATTAAATCAATAGAACGAAAAAGCATATGCAACATATAAAATTTCCTTCATGTCATCTATAGATGCCTTACGGCATTCAAGAGGTTAACTGCCTTTTCTCTAACAAAAATTCATTTTTCATTTGAGAGCGATATATTTATTGTCAATTTACTTGGACATCTACCATCAGCATCAAAACGTTTATCTCTCGAAATTACTTTAGATAATCAGACACGTCTTACTGATGGATACTATTTGCAACGGGATATTTTGTCTCATTTCTTACAATTAATTGAATTTCATTATGCTCTCTACGTTAAAAATGAGACGTTGCCAGTATCGAAAATAATTTCAACATCTCAAACTAAATATTGGTTTGTCAAAAAATGGTTGATTGGCTATCACTATAATGAACAGGTAAATTGCTACTGTTTGAGATCGCTTCCATTTTCATCTGAATGGATTCGAGGAATGTCAAATGGTTTTCTAAATTGACAGTTAAACAGTGATTCTATCATTACAGACATGTCATTTTATTATAAAAAGGTAAAACAGTTAACTATGTATGCACCATTATCATTATGTTTGTTCAAATTATTAAACAAAATATTAAAGAATATCAGTGTAGTAGACGTTAGTCAATTAGAAAACGATTCCAATGTTACCGTTCAATGGTTAAACGATTAATTAATTATTAATTATAGAATTATTTTAAAAATAACGAATCATTATGATGATGTTAAATTTCATGTGATATTTAAAAATATCAGAGAACTTGTTTTAGTCGACTTCTTTGTTGAGAATGTACTAGATCTAGTGGAATATTTTACAAATGCTTATCATTTAATTATTATTCATCAAGGTTATAGAACAAAATTATTTAAAATGAATAATATTGTTGAAATATTTATGTTAATGAAAAATTTAGCATACATTCAGTTACCTTTTAATCCTGAAATACTTTATAATACCATTGATTCTATTTATAAGCAACTGGAGTTGTACTATGATTGCTTCTATGTTGACTTTATTTATCTAGCCAAATACATTCAGATATGGAAATAAATGGCTATTTAATCAGTTCCTTCTGGAATTAAATCAATTTATCGGCGGGATTAATTGTTATCGAAAATTTATTGATAATTTTGCCAAAATAGCAAAGTCCCATATACAAGGTGACCGACAAACGGAAATATGAAAGAAACAAAAATACCATGCACTGTAAACTTGAAAATAAGTTATGAAAAATAAAAAACGATTTTCAGTTTGTCCATATACGGCCTATCCACGTAACGCGTGATTCCATCACGATTTTGTTATTTTGTGAGCCTCTTGGCGTTCGAACAAAAGGAAACTCACGGACCGTTTACATCTAACCTGTAGAGAAAAGTGAGGTGAACAAAATGTGATATTTTTCGTTTTCGCAGAATATCGTGGTCGTCAAGTGCAGCAAAAGTTTTACGAGTACCAATTAAAAGTCCGCCAAAACGGGGCTCGTAAAACTTTTGTTGTATTTGAGAACCACGACACTCTGTGAAAGTAAAAGATATCACATTTTGTTCAGCTTACTTTTCTCTATAAGGCTAGATGTAAACGATCGTTGGGTTTGCTTTTGTTCGAACGCCAGTAGGCTCACAAAACAACAAAAATCGTGACGGAATAACAAAAAGGCGACCGTTACGTGGACAGGCCGTATACCAATTCAGCAGCGATTTTCTACTTTCTTGAAAACGTGGTTTTTGAGGATTTTACCTTTTTCATATAACGTGTCTGGATTGTCTGGAAAATCAATTCAACTTTTTCGGAAAACCGTCGTTGATTTTTCAGAAAATCAAAAACGACACTCTAGAAAATAAATCGATTTTGCATAAAATCAATGACGCTTTTTAAACTTGAAAAGTCCCGGCGAATTCGTATGTGGACAAATTGAAAATCAAAAGTGGAATATATTTTTAAAGAAATTGAAAATCTAGAACGATTTTTACAATTGTTCAGCGTCCTTCTCGTTTAAATTTTTTTTGTCGTTTTTTTCGTTACATGGAGTCCAAAAAACATTTACTGAGGATGTTTTAATACAAATGAATGAATAAGAACTAATTAGTTCTGTCCCTTCAATTTTCTACCAGAATAAAATACGTACAGCAGGAGCATTTCTTAAAAATGGGACGAAAGGCTAACGACGTGTTTATAAGAAAGGAATATCCCAAGCAAATATCATCACCTATGAGAAAAATCTAGATACATTTCGTCTGTAATCGGGCGATACACGACTAGTTGTCATCTAGATTACTAGTTGGAAAAAGGACTTTTAACTAGATGCGTCTGCAGGCGCATCTAGTAATAGTTGAATCGATCGATTATCGGGCGATAAATCGATAGGTATAACTAGAAAAAATCTAGTAATCGCCCAATTACTAGATTTCCACTGTCGTTACACAGTAGTTGCAATCGAGTAAAAATCTAGTAATCTAGATGAATCGGGCGATACTAGATTTTTTTTGATGCTTGGGATGTTTGTGAACATATCTCTCTGTTTCTTAATTTCATTCTGCTTTTGAACTAAGGAAAAGAACTATTCTGTGCGTTTTTTAAAGAAGGAAAGGGCATATTAAGAGATTAATCAATTAAGCTTTCTTTTTTCAATGAAAGAAATACAGTAAAAACCCTCTATTGTGAACACCATCGGGACTTTTCAAAAACGTTCACTATAAGGAGGTGTTTACTTTACAGAGGTGTTCACTAATAGAGGTTTTACTGTAATGCGCTTATATTTTCGAAATATGAATTGTGAGTAAGAGAATCACAATGGCGGGCTGAATGACACGTCGTTACGTTGAAATCTTTTACTGCATGTTTCTTTCGTTTAGAAGAAGAATACGTTAACTTTTTGCTAAACGAAAGATAAAAACAGATAATATTGTATAATATCGTAAAAACCATCATCGATGTAAAGGTGAAATAAACACTAATAATGTATTGATGTGGGGCAACACTCCTCAGAGTACGCGGCTGAGATATTAATCAGAGAAATTTCGGTCTCTCATCAATCAGAGATTGACTGAAACAACCAAAAAACTTCTGTGGCCGTTACAGTACTTACCCTCTTTACATCTTCTCGTTTGACTAAAAAATGCCAGCGAGTTCCTTTCAAATTTACAGAAAATAAGGACGATTTTCCAGAAATTAATTTTATTTTAGAGAAAATCAAATACTCTTTTCAAAAAATCAGTTGATTCTTCAATTTTAGAGCAAATCAGAAAACATTTTCTATTACTTGAGGAATCAAGACAATTTTTCGAACTATCTTGAAAAAGAAAATTCTTGAAAATCGACTCAATCTTTAACAAAGTAGAAAATAAGCATTTTCAATATTCTTATAAAATCGTTCACGATTTCATAAAAGTCTAAAATCATTTCCAATTGTCAAAGTCGATTTTTTATAAAATTAGAAAATAAATCGAATTAACAGTGTGGAATGAAATCTGGGGTGAGTCACAAAAAGAGGCATTTATTCAGTTAAAAAATATACTAAGGATTTAGTCCTTGATTTTCCTGATCCACATTCACCTCTAACACTGTCATGTGACTTTCCAAAACAAGCTATTGGTGGTATGCTAAAACAACACGTCGATGATAAACTAAAAATTATCTACGATCATTCACAAAAATGCACACCATCACAACAAAAATATTATCTATATGAAGGGGAAGCTTTAGCGATTGTTGAATGTGTTCGACGAATGAGACATTTTCTTTTACCATTAGAATTTACAACTGAAACAGATCATTATCCTCTAGTTGATTTTCATAAAAAAAAGGTTCAAAAAATGCATTAGTGGAAAAATTCGAACCTATTTTACAAGAATTCAATATTAAACAAATAAAATATAAGAAAGGGAAAAGTAATGGAGATGCTGATCTTATGTCAAGATATGGATACACAGAAGATGCTACAACACATACACTGACGAAAATACATGGGTTTATCCCACAGCAATCTACCAACGATGAACAGGACCAGTATTTTGAAAGTATTCTTATGGTAATCACGACACAAAAGGACAAGAAAAGTTCATTGCATAATCAATTACCGACTAAATCAATGATGAAAATATACATGAACAGTCGAGAAATATTCGATTGTCCCTCTTTTGATTCAAGAATTCAAAGTCTTCCAGTTTATAACATGGATCATAGCATGTTTCTCATCATTACTGTCTAGATACAGCAGATTAATATGCAGTATTCTGTCAGAAGACAGAGTCAGATATTTTACACATTCAGATAAGGCAGTTTGAGTTTTATTTCGTTTGAAGGGTGAAGCGCGAACGCAACTCCCATGAAAATAAATTTTCTAGACAATATCAACGCCCGTTTTCACTCATGGTGTCAGCGGGGAGGATCGGCGTCAATGATCACCGAACACATCTCTAGAGGTAAGTATGTTTCAACTGCTGAAATCAAAAAGCTTTTATGCTGAACGGAAGTGCAAAAGTTCTGTGGTAAATATGTCACATTTTCTCTTAGCAGGTGAATAACAATACTACGTTTATCACATTGCACAATTATTATAAACTCTGACATAAGATTTTCTTTCTGTCAGTGGAAAGGAATTCTTATGTCAGAGTTTATAATAATTGTGCAATGTGATAAACGTAGTATTGTTATTCACCTACTAAGAGAAAATGTGACATATTTACCACAGAACTTTTGCACTTCCGTTCAGCATAAAAGCTTTTTGATCTCAGCAGTTGAAACATACTTATCTCTAGTGACGCTGAATGTATGCTCTGTATGCTGGAAATGTTTTGTATAAAACACCACACGTATTTGATAAATTACATGTTAATCGAAATTGTGGTTCGGATGAATGATAGCGAGTGATGTGACGTAGGAAAAAGTTGAAGTTATGAAAAGTTCTGTTATTACAAAAAGTGCAATCGAGCGTACTGGTTGTCATCAAGAAAACTATTTCGAGAATATTAACTCTAATCAGAAGCACACAAAAAAAATATATAAACGCGAGAAAAACTAAACTTTCTGTAGGTAAACATACCTTGAAAATTTTCAATAACTGTTTCCTTTTTAATAAATGACTTTAGCCATTTGAGTACATCAAAATGTGACCAAAGATACGAATCACTCATTTTATTATCTGGAAGCAAAACCTATAATAAAAGATAATATTCCTTTAAAGGTTTAAGATCGATGATAAACCTTTCGAAAAAACCGTTGATGGTTTTTTAAGGGGTTTAGCTCGCTTACTAAATCCTTTAAGGTTTAGTAAACGCCACTTTTTTTTAGAATGTTACTTGGTAGAACTACCTTGTCCTAGAGATTCTGACTTGCGCAACGCATTTGAAACTCGGGTTAAACACGATTAACGTCCAGTTTTCTTGATGAAGTTGTCGTGCAATCTTTCTATGGCGTCTACCAATTATCTTCAGAAGTCTTCTAAGTCATAATTTTATCTTCCTCACTCTCCAGAACTGTGACAAAGTCGCACGACAACTTCATCAAGAAAGTCGCAAAACAGGACGCAACGCAGAAAAAGGTAACATTTCCTACTAGAGTCATACAGAATTATTCTGGTTTTTGAAACGCTTGATTAATCTATCGAGAACGTCTTTAAAATTTGCAGAGAGATGATTAAAAGAAGCAGACGGTTTATTGATAGAATGCGATTATGTTTAGGCACAAAGTGAAAATCATGGTAGAACGAGTTTTTGAAACATCTGAAAGAACGTCTACAGTGGGAGAAACTAAAATTTTGTCTTTATATCTCGAATGCAAGTTATTTATTCTTTGCCTTTGTTATCTGTTTATTTTAGATCTTATTATAAATAGCATCCACGATTATTTGAAACGTCGCACACATTTAAACCAAATGAACCATACGTGCTTCGTTTGGTTTAAATGTATGCCAAACGGTTTAAGAAATGCTTTGAATGTATATGCGATGGTTTACATGGACATGAATTCGCATGTGTAAAAAATCTCTTCAACCAGATGAGATGTGAGTTTGAAATTTTTTGAGCCTTTATAGTGGATCACTTTGACTAGAAATGCGATGCATCATAGCTCTCTGGCATACGATCTTCAGGAGTTACGGTAAAAGTGTTGCCATCCAGGCATGCAAGTCCGGGAGGGATCGAGTGCGAATCCTCAAAAATTTATTCCGAGTCCGAGTTCGAGTCCATTTCGAGTCCGGTAATCTTTTGGATTCATTTTTTAGGATTGTGGTTTATTTCTTTTTTCTGTGCTATTTAATATATCGATCTTGTTGATACAGAAAAAGTTACTAAAGTAAACTTCTATTACATTTTAACAATGCCAGTTGAGATAGATTATTTTTTGTAAAAGGTGCTCTTTCCCGTCTAATCAAAACTCCTGATTGAGAAAAAATACGCTCAATGGGTGCGGATGTAGCCGGACTGTTATTATGCACTTAAAACAAGCTACTGTAGTAGTTAAGGTTTATTAGAGAGAGCAATATTTCTAATCTGTCATAATCTATATCTCACACATTGATATTGAATGCAAAGGTGTAGACCGTCCTTAAACCGCATCGAACTCAGAACAATAAAACTAAAGAAAAAATTTAGTGTTCATTTACGTTAAAACTTGAATCGATCGGACTCGAAATACAAAAACTCAAGTCCAAGTCCAAGTCCTTTAAAAAAATCTCTAGTCCGAGTGCGCCAAAAGATCTTCCAGTCCGGACTCGGACTCGCTCATGCCTGTTGCCGTCTATGAGTCCGTCATAACTCTGCAACCGGGGCACATTGCTTCAATTTCCTTTAGGCCTTGTCTTACAATCTTCGACGTTATCAATCAACAATAGACGAGCGAAACCGTTATTGGGTGCATGGCATTGTTGCCTTCTCAGTTTAATAATTCCAGGTGTTGAATTAAATATTGAACTAGCAAAATTTGAACTGCTATCAGAATTTCTCGCATTACGTAGACCTATAGTCCAAACAAGAACAAGAGCGATCATGATATTATCAGCCAAAGAAATGTTTGATGCTTTAGGTGGCATCAAATCTAATGCATGAACTAACACATGATGTCAGTCAAAATGGAGACGATACCTCAAGATAATGACTTTTTTGTGGAAAATTGGTGAAAATAAAAGGACGGTATTAGGCCTGGAAACGCTCACCGTTTCTTTCTGGCGTTTTCTTTGAACGTGAACACTAAAACAAGTTGACGATCCTAGAACGTGAGCGTTCCGGTGAATGTGAACGTTATTTTATACCAACAGTGTTCATATTGTCCGAAATAAACGTAAAATTTTGTGGTAGAGATTGCTATATCAATCCATTTAAGAGTCATTAAAGATAAGCCACGACCTAACGTGCTCAATCGATCATCTCAGATCTCTTCCAGATCTTCAACAACAAAATCACAGGTCCTAAAGTTTTTGCTTTGCTGAGATATTCAATTTTTGCAAAAACACCGAAAACGCACAAATTCCGGCATCTAAGGAAACTGTCAATTTAAAGTACGTACAACACTGTAAGAGCACATAACTTAGACTTAAGGATTCTATCATAAATACTAGATAGTGTCTACTACGGATTCACACAATCGCGAGCACCAGACATGTTTCGTTCTTTTACAATAGATGATCCCGCAAGAGCCCAAATCATCGATTCGGTCATTTTGGAGAAAGATTTTCTGTTGGGAATGGAGCAAAACTCTCACTCCATATAATATCGTTGGACTACACTATGTATACTATCATGAGCCATAGTGCGATTTTTGAGATTGTTGAAAATCCGTGGAAAACCAAGTAAGGTTTCTAGAAAACCAGACCATGAAATTTTTCAATGGAATTTAGGATTTTCACATCAGCCATTTTATAGAGTATATCAAGTTACACATGTCAAGCTATTTTTATAACTATTCGAGTTCTAACTAAGTTTTAAATTTTCCAAACACTGGAGTATTACGATGTACGTAATTCGAATGTCGAGTGGCTTTTGTTTTTCGATTAAACACACATATTCTGATTCGCCGGAATTGGCTGATCACGAATCTGATCTTATTTTTTCGTTTTGATTGAGTTTTCAGGGAGAAAAAGGCAAAATAGTGAAGAACGCTGGAAAACCTAGAAAAAGTGACTTTTCCAAAAATCGGCGCTACCTCCTCACCATTCAACTTTCCGATTCCGCCGATGTGTTTTTCGGATTCTACGACCCAAACTGGATTTAGACATGTTGTCTAGCTTATAACAGCACACATCGTATAGTCTGTGGAAATTTTTTAATCGATGACGCTCCGTTTCCGCAACCTAATTTTGCAACTCTATGCGAGCCTCACAGTGGAGAGCTAGCGCTTTAAGTAGACAATTTCGTCCTGCTAATACGTGTGAACGCATTAAAAGGACAAAAATGGAACCTGTGTCGCAGGTCCAAAATAGTGTCCGAAGCCTTACAATCCGTTAAAGAAAGTGACTATATTTATGCTGAGGAAAAAAATTATGGTTTGAAAGAACTAAATGAATTTAGTGTGATGTTAGTCGGTAAAGCCAGAGTCGGTAAAAGTACACTGGTGAATGCTCTTGTTGGTAAAAATGTAGCAATTACATCTGCTAGTCTAGAATCTTGTACACAGGAACTCGCACGTTATAGAAATAAGTATGTATATACTACATCCGGAAGTGATACAACTGATTATAAAAGGCGAGTTCCACCGGTAAAATACCATCTTTACAGCGAAGTCTGGCGCATTAGTCGAGACCTATCTCATTCGAAAGAGCATCAAATTCTGAGCCAGGAAATTTTAATTTTCTAAGTCGATGCGAACAGGTCCGGGACGGGCTCGGGGGGTTTCAGTTTTTCCACGTTCCAGGGGGAAATTGCACTGTAATTTTCTCGGCCAAATCGAAACCGATCGAGCTGAGACTTTTACCAAATACATTTTGATCATTTGTAAGTCGAATGGCGAAAGAAAAAAGTCTCCATCGCGTACCTGCCGCATCCACCGTCGATTTCAAAATTGGCGAAAACGCGGAAACGAACCATTTTGAAACGCGTTTTTCACCATGAAGACAAACTCGTATCACAAAACCAAGAAGTACATTAGATTCAACGCAGTTTACTGTATCTAGAACAACGTCTTTTACGTTTTCGGCGAACTTATAACGCGTTTTTCAGGGTCTTATCCCTACTTTTCGAAATTCGGAACATCATATTCGGAATCAGCGTACTCGATTCTATATGAATCCGTCGAAAACCCAATATGTATTTCTTCCCTCCGGAGTTATAGGGTTCTCAAAACTCAGGTTTCCTAGAAAACCTAGTGACTGCTAGAGCAAGCCAAAATTTTTCAAACATACGTATTCTGAAAGCCCGTAGAATTCTGAGTAAAATGAGATATTTTGCGGATTTTTAAGTTCAAAAATCACGAAACTACAAGCTATTTACTTTAAAGTGTCAAGTTTGAAAGCAAATCGTTCAGGTTTTTGGAAACACGCGGCCCCTTAAAGTAAATAGCTTGTTGACTTCGTAAGTGTACATGTGACTTTAGACAGCTTAACAGAGGGTACAGACATGCTCTTTCATTTACAGATTATAAACGTTCTCATCCGTGAAGTTGACGTTCGTTAGTTTTGGCGCCTGAAAAGAATTTGGTTTCAGGATGGTAATACTGCTACAGTTGAAACAGAATTGGTTTATTATTCTTTAACTTAATGGAGTGGTATTGGCACTCCAAGAAGTGCCACAAAGAAGCTATTAGTATTACCCAATCAATTTTCATTATTTTTTGCTAGTAATCACATGGGAGTACTAGTATCAAACTATTCGCACTCGTACCTCACTCTAGCTGGCTGCCATTGGCTGTAACATCATCTATGAGTGTTGCAGTTGTGCAGCTCTTAATATGAGAACTGACGGAGGCCGTCACAGTTGACGTAAAACCTTTTTTTCAGCTAATGTTACAGCCAACAGAGTGAGGCAGGAGTGTGAATAGTCCGGTACCGGCACTCCCATGTGATTACTAGTAAAAATAATGAAAATTGATTGGGTAGTGCATTCCATTTCTATAAATCATCGTGCTTTCATGATTCTTTTACAGCTGCAACTCTTTTTTTTGTTGTTGTGAATTGTCTAGTGAATTTGTCAAGTTTGTGGAAAGGACACTGAATAGAGATCAACAGGAACCCACATAATCCTAAAAAGCCAGATTGTGCTTCAATCCCTTGAAGGTGAAAGACCTCTCAATCAAATGAATCTCGATCCGTTAATCAAAACAGAGGAGAAAGATGTTTAACTGCGATTCGAAAACCGTTCCTTGATACTTATCATCATATAGAATGATGACAGCCATTAAGAGAAAAGAAATTGTACAATAACACAGGTGAGCCCATTTCTGGGAATCAATTTAATGATTACACCTTCTCAAAAGAATATAAAAGAAAGAGAGACGGGTGTGAGGAACCTATACTTCCTCTAATTATAAGTCCTTGAGTTGATTGTATGCGTGCGTTAAGATATGTAGTATTACTCTTTTATTCGACTACTCTTCATCACAAACTACAAAAAACTAACTCTTCACAAGAAAAATACTAATATATATATGTACTACTGCATGCACAAAAGATAAGAACCAAAGAAGAACAAAGAGAGGAAAGAACAAAAACAGACAAAGAATAGAACAGAACAAAAGAGAGTAGCTCTACCGAAAGAAGTACATAGCACAGAGAGGTTGTGACAAAGAATCGTCACAACGGGTTACTGCGTCATTTTTGCGTTACAAGTAACTCGTAACGCAGTTACGTAATTGCGCAATTACGTTTTTTGAAAAATGACCTACTGGCCGTATTATAACTCGAAATTTTTGGTTTACTTTGTAAAACGTTACTGCGCTACTTTGCGTTACGCGTTACATATAAAGAAACGGTAAAGTGTCACCCATAAACAAGAATCGACACAGGAGTTGGACTGATCTATATAACCGCTGCAATGGGAATGTTGTGTGATTCGTTCACGCGATGACCAACTTGTCAGGATTTTCCCTTTGCAATGATTCTGTAGAACGAAAAGCAAGCTGAACGCTATGATGAAAACAATGACAGCTTCATCGGAACTGACCGTCCGTAAACCAGCTCCTTGTCGTTCGATATCGTATTTTCTTATGAACCTTAGGTTGCCTTTGTCATCCAACCGATTCATTATCAACTGAGAACGAAGCTCGAAGTCACGATTCAGTCTGGACTAGCCTCACAAATAGCAGATCTGCCCTTATTTTGTGACTGTTCATTAGTTCACTACATAGTGTTCACAGAGACCTGAGTAGGTGCCGGACATTGGGAGGGGAAGGGTGTAACGAAAGTTTTCTGCCCGAGATAGTGTAAACTTTATTTTAAATTTCACGTTCGAGGTGGTATTTTTTTTCTATTTCAGTTTTTGCTTTTTTGGTAAAAAATTCAAGAATGGACTCTTGTGATCGCTTAGAAGACATTTTACTATCTAAAATACTGATACTACAAAGTATATAAACGATCAAATGGCAGAGTACAGGAGAACTTTACGAAAGACCTAAGTTAAACGTTCAAAAAACAGAAAGTCTGCTCGTTTAGCACTGTAAGACACTAACATCTAGTAGCGATGTAGCATAAAATGATGACACTCATTGATCATAGTTGTATTGATATTTATCTTTATTTTTCAGATTGAGTCTTCACGATTATTCGTTGTAATCGAAGCAGCAAAGGGAGCGTGCCCAAAGTTGAAACCAAAACTATCCTCTGCCATCAGTGCGTGATCCGTCTATCATCTCCATGAGTAACCTCTATATGAGCACAATCTGTAGCATATAGGCAGAAGATGTCGCATTTATATGGCTTATCTGCAGCGCTGAATGCATGGTTCATTCAGCTTTCTGTTTATTCGACTTATTGCTCTTAAGTTTTTTTAATACTTCATATATATTTTTTCAAAACGATCGATCTATAAATCTTTTTTTGGAGGGGAGGTACGCCCTTTTACTCGACCTTGTCAAATCTTTCATTCTGTTCTTTCACATGCAGCGAGATAAGATGAAAGACAACTGCTTTTTTCCTTCTGTCTTTGCGACACACACCATAGATTGTGTTGCAAGTATGGCGTGATTTGAGCAAATAGCAACGTACGCAAATGCTTCTGTCTACACTTGGCTAAGGGTAACTCATTTTTTCTTCCCTTCATCCTTTCTCCGAAAAAAGGGCGTATCATTCGTTCGATTGCCTGACGCCAATCGTTCCTCGCTTGAAACATTTCATCAAAATTGTGCAACACACAATCGCAGTGGGTGGAAAAAACCAAGATTGTTCTATCGAAGGAAGAACTTTTAGTACGAGCATGATGGCGTATAAACGAGTTTAGTTACATTGCAGAGGGTAACCTAAGGCTTCAACTCTTGCTGCTTAGCAAAATGTATTAAGAACACAGCATCAACCTTATGCATTCTCAAGAGTCTCATAGAGTTGGACAACTGAGAGAAGAAAGCATCAAGCACTACTGTCGTATAGTGAAAGCTGAGGGGCAATATGTAGTAATGAGCATAAAATGCATGTCTGATGATTATTGCCTAAACTTGCACATCACAGATCTGAATGAGTCATACTCAGATCCGGTCCTTTTCTGAGTAATTATGATCGAATGAGACTAACTTTGCTCCGGGAGCACTGGAAATAGCAGCAAAGAAGGTTCCCATGTTTGATGGATCTCCAGCGAAACTCGGTTAATTATGATAATTTTGGCTTTATTCCGATTAATTTTGCTATACTTCTGACTAATTACTCCCTGGAGTATACTAATTTCGACCAGATCTTGATTAATTTTGCTCGGAGAGCAGTGAATATAGCAGGAAAGTAGGTCCACATGTTCTACAGATTCCCGACGAAAGCCGATTAATTATGATAGTTTTGGTTTTACTCAAATTAATTTTGCCATATTTCGGACTAATTATGCCCTAGAATAGACTAATTTTGATTAGAGAGCACCGAAAATAACAGTAAAGAAGATCCCCTTATTCATGATTAGACATCAGGGACACGATGAAGGCGAAAGCGACCCTGATGGGTCGACATCAGGGTGACACAATGGGCATCCGGCCGGAAGTTAGGCAAAAAATCGAAGTTTCTTGTTTTCAAAAAATAAATAGTGCAAAATGTAGCCCTTCAAATTCTCTATCGAATGGTGTATAAATGTCTATTTTGATATCGATTCCTTTGAGGAAAAATTAGGGCACAAAAACTGCATTACATATATGGTAAAACAGGACACATCATAGAAAACCGGGATTCTTCGCTCTCTCAGCAATGCTAAGCAATTCGAAAGGACATATTCAAAAT
>CAJNOQ010002895.1:0-22228 GCA_905250885.1 Didymodactylos carnosus | reverse complement strand
GTTCAGTTAGTCACTAGCAGGAATATTCACAAGCACTCTGCGACCTGTTACAAATATTCGAAGATACGCGATAATCCTACCTGTCGGATGCGCATGCCGCGACAACTTGTAGATCAATCATCCATCAACGTCGATTCCGGCGAGATCAAACTGAAACGGTTACATGCCACCATCAACAATTTCAATGAATATATTATCAGCGCATGCCGTTCGAATATGGACATCAATTTTATATACCCTGGCAACGAAGACGACTCTAGCATTGCAGGACACATTTTTCTCTCGTTCTCAAAGCAGTCAAATCTATGGAGAAATCCCCACTTCCTAGTTCTAGTTGCATGAGCGCCGAGGAGAAATCTCGGAGACTCGTTCTTCGCTGTTACAATACACTCGCGTCTCAACAAGAGCTCTCAGGTATGCAGGTAGCTTCGTACCTGATGGGCTGGCCTGATCACTACACCACTCATGAGTTTGCAAATATCCATCTCATCAGTGTCGAGCATTATCTACAAGCAGCCCTACTCGATGAGCGTTCGAAGGATCAGCAGCAGCCGATGGGTGAGATAAACCATTCTTTCCACTCTGCTGAGATAAAGCTTCACTTCTTAGAAGCGCCAGCTGCATCAGACGATGAAGACAGAGTCCGGATCGATGCCGAAGAACAGTTTCTTTTACAGCCAGGCGAATCTTCGACCAGATATGTATTTGTCAACAGTCGAATCGACTATCAATATCGTTCATCGGCGCTTGAGAATATCTCTTTGTACGATTACGTACGTTTCTTCCGCAAAAAGCCGATCAATGCCAACGATCGAAAACAGTTCCAAGCGCAAACAACAGCAAAACGAAATGAACAAGAACATCCGAATCGCGGTCGACCACCAGTTGAAAGAGAATGTTTTCAAACTGGACATCCTCAGGCATCTTCGCACATGAATATGAAACGGACGTCCCTAGTCGTGCCTGTCTTACTCGGCCCACCTATACCTCGAGAAGATCGTGAAGAGACACAAGAACGTTATTGTCGTTTCATTCTCACTCTATTTGTCCCTTGGCGATCAGTGTTCGATATATGTGACCTGAATCAAACTTGGAAGCAAGCGTTCGACAGTCGTCAAACAAATATCATGCCCGAATCGCACAAGTTCATCGAGAACATCCAACTATTACACGAATGCAAGAAGGATCGAGACGAACACTTGCAGCAAGTGATCGAAGCGATGCAAACAGAAACTATCCATCAGCACACTCACTCGAGTGACATGAACAACGAAAGCGACGAAGAGCAAGAAGAAATCTTGGATGTTCTGGCTAATATCGATATGGATGAACTCACGCACATCGAACAACCAGGCATGAAGTCGGAAGAGAAATATTTTCAAAAGACATTGCAAGCAGTTGATCAAGCCAACCGATTCATCCATATTCACAGTAAGACATTTTTCTTGCGTGAACAAAGACGATATTTTATTTTCTACGCCTTCAGATTCGGTGCTCGATCGATCTAAACCGTTGACGTACAATAAACGTTCCCACGAGAAAATGATTTGCGATCGACAGTTCCTTATTCCAGCTACTGCTGAGCTTGTCCAACTGAACAAGAAATGGCCACGTCAGATCACAGAAGAAAAAGAACAGAAACGGAATGCTTGCATAAACGAGGAAGACAACGGTGACTTTGCCTTGCAAAGTATCGCTGATGCAGATCAGTCAGTTACCATGGCAGAAGCAGCTACTCTTTTAAACTATGATGATGAGGTCTCATCCGACTCTGTCTACTCACAATCTGTCAAAGCAATCTCGTTGTCAGCTGGCCCTACTCGACAGCAAATCGCGCGACAATTCACACTCAACAAAAATCAAACGGCAGCATTCATGATCATTACAGGCCATCTTGATGGCGTTGATGGGCTCAATAAAGAGAGTAGGAAATGGATTTTCACACAAAAGAACCACACTTACAACTCTCCTTTCGGATTTTAGGTGGTAATCAAACACAGCTAATTATGTGTGTACCAGGATGTGGTGGCACTGGTAAATCCCAGTTAATACGAGCCATTACTGCTTACTTCACTGAAACAAACCGAGCACGAAAACTACGCAAACTCGCCCCCACATCGGTGGCAGCAGCTGAGATCGATGGAATGACCGTCCACTCTTCCCTAGGCGAGGGAAGAAACAAGAGAAAATCCAAGTGTACAAATCGTGCTGGCCAAACGAAATTAGAAAATGAATGGCGCTTCATCGAATATGTCATTCTGGACGAGATGTCCATGGTTGGACTAAGCCTGCTGGCTCGACTGAGTAACATTATCGCCACAGCTAAACACGCCGATCCAATCGTTTCGATCGGTGGTGCCAATCTTATTTTGTTTGGCGACTATATGCAGTACTCTCCTGTATTCGATCGACCCCTTTACTATGATTATTCATCAACTATGATCAATGCGTCCATTGGAATCAGGAAACTACCCACTGAGAACGATATTCAACAGACGAGTGCTCGTGCATTGGTTCTGCAAATTAACTGTGTTGTCATACTTGAACAACAGATGAGAACAATCGATGGAACTTATCAAGATCTTCTCGGTAGACTTCGTAAGGGCGAGGGAACATACGAAGACTGGCTCTTACTTCAAACACGAGTGATTGGGAAGGGTCTGCAAATCTCTCTCAACGATTCGCCGTGGAACGAGGTAGGAGACTGATGGAACTCGCGGTTTGACAAAACAGACAAAGTCTTATGAGCAGATTTTATCAAAGGAAATTGATAGAGAAGGCATATCTCCATCTCTTCGAAGCTCCTAGTCGTTTTCAAATTTACAGAAACTGTGATAGCAATCTCTTTCGAGTAGAAATAACTCTAAACTATGTATCCGAAATCGATAATGATAATAAATTATTCTATTTTAGGCTCCAATCCTCGTGTATCGTAATGAGTTACGGACCGAGTTGAACAATCGAGCAGTCATCAATAAAGCCTATCAACTCGGTCAAGCGCCAACGGTGGTTATCGCTCAAGATAAGATCAACACGAAAAAAGAAATAGATCTTCTCGATCTGAGCAAACGTCTACTTGCTCTGCCTGATAACAAGACTGACCATATTCCTGGTTATCTGCCACTCGTTCCTGGCATGCCTGTTTTGTTACAAGAAAACATTGCGTGTGAACTTGGTCTTTCGAATGGCACTCCCGGAATCTTCCGCAAACTGATCTACGACGAGACAGCGGAACATACTTCGGCTTCGACTGAAAGTGTCTATACCAGTGATACACTCTTCGTCCACAACGCACATTAAGCATTGGTCGAAATATTCAAGTCGAAAATGAACAAGTTTGACGATCTCGAACCGCAAGTCATTCCCATCAGAGCAAGGATCCGTACAAGTATCGCACGTACACGTAATACACTTGTACGTGGGGTAGACGAACTTGGACTTTTACGTTTACGTGTAGAACAGCTACTTGTACGTGTACTTCAAGTACAAAAAAAGTATTTTTGCAAGTATTTTCAAGTACTTTTCGATCTTCGTCGCAGTTCATACAATATCAGTGGTATTTTGAATTAATATTATTCACATTCTTGTCTCTCACATTGTTGAGGTGTAAGACAGGTAAAAGAAGGTGGGCAAGAGAATCCTGTTTTCATGTTGCTCTTACACTTGTACGTAGTACTTGAAAAAGTACGGGACTTGTACATGACCACCAAGTACACAAGTTCTTTGAGTCCGTACAAGTAAACGTACGAGTATTCGACACCAAGTATACGTACATGTACTTTCACTCGAAAAAGTACAACTTTTCAAAGTAAAAATACTTTCGTCCTTGCTCTGATTCCCATTCCTGTCGTCGAGAAGACATTCACCGTCAGTCTGGAACAACTGTATCCCGAAAAGGGCTCGGTGCTCAAAGCACTCAGTGCTAAGCAATTGAAGACCACCATCAGTGTGAAGCGACGAGGTCTACCACTCGTTCCTGCTTATTCAATCACCACTCACAAGAGTCAAGGTCAAACACTACCGAAGATTATCATTGACTTGAACATGCCTCCTGGAATGGTAGAAGTGGCATCTTCCTATGTTCCTCTTTCCCGTGTGAAACAACTAGCTGATATCGCCATTCTTCGTGATTTCGACATCAGTGCATTGCGAATCAAACCATCGAAGGGTCAAATAGGCGAGCTGTCGAGACTGTCTACTCTCTCTGAAAAAACAAGGCGGCGATACAGTCATTATTTCACTTGATGGTGTACATCAGCTTACCATTTATCCACACTATTTTTCCATCTTGAGGGTGAGTTGCTTATTTACTATCGATGACTCTTATCGTTATTTTCTACGTTCTTTAGATGTGTTGGTCCAGTATGTCAACTTTCTGTCGATACCAATTACACACATGTTCTGATTAAAGCCGTTCGCTCAATCCTTGAACATAAACACATATACTTTCATCGCTGCATTTGTGCTCTAATGTCAAATCATGTGTTCATTGCTTTTACTTCATTTTTATCATCTTAGGACTTCTGCATGCTTTCTCTCTAAGTTTTTCTTCGCCCGTGTTCAATTCATTCTTCTGTTAGTTTACATGATATTTGAATGGTTCTTCAACCTTAGTATATAAGCGCGAGTCCTCTGCTTCTTAACAAACAGCATACCGATCAATAGAATGACCATAGGAAATGGAATCTTCATTGATAACATATGAGAGAATAAAATAGATTGTATAGTATCTCGGATCCTGATTCAGTGACCGTGGTCTTCATTAAAAACCCGCCATACAACACTTCGCGGTCAGCTCATTCGAAATGAACATTTGAGATCCATCGCTTAGCCACTCAACGTATCACCTCAAGGTTGGGTTGTAATTTTTATTCAAGCAGTATAGCTCACTGCTACGTGGTGAGAAAATACTGAATACTACTTTCAAATGAAGTTCGGTGAGCATCAATATTGTGGTGATTTAAAGGGCATGCGTTGTAAATAATCTGCGGAGAGAATCTTAATGCCATTATCCACTCTCCACGATAGTTAAATATTGTAACTATCTAGAAAGGCAGTTCTCAAATCTGTCTTTCGTGCTTCATAGTTTCCTATTGTCCTCCATGACGACCGCACTAGTTGATGCGATATTTTTTTCTTTCATCATTCTCAGCTACCAATTGAACTGCTTTGCGCCTATCTCTATAGCTCAATATTTTTCATGCCGCAGAGAATAATCGATCAACAACTCTGTGTGCCAATACAAAGATCGCTCTGTCTCTTGCATTCTGACATCGACAAAACCGATAAAACTCACGAGCAGAACCAATGCTTTGACACCGAACAACAGCAAATATCAATGAAGACACATTTGGTGGACTTGCTTCCAAAGAAGTCATGACTACCACATTCTAATCTCTTTCTCCACCATCATCTCTTTCTCGCCAGTGTCATCGCCGCGAGTGAATCTTTAGAAACAGACGATGAACCTGTTCGCAAGAAGCATCCTTCTTCTCCTCGTTATCAGGGACACCTTTGTGGAGAATACCATCTATCTTCACGAGACGAAGGATGGTCTCGGGGTGGAGTTCTATGATTGTGTTTTTGTTCAGTCTCTCTTCTATTGTCGTCGTCCACATCGATCGGTCGATCTCACTCGAGACAATGCCATCACAGCATGTCGCAACAAAAATGGACAACTTCATCGCTTCTCTCGACTACCCCTGAAGAACATCACCGTCCAGCATCGATGGAACTCGAGCATCGAACCGGTCGAAGCATACGCACGCTTTCGACGAGAAGGTGATGATGGTAAGTGGGATGGGTATTTGTGCGAGTGCATTGATTCATCATCGTTTGGAAAGAACTATGAATATCGACTACAGATGGGCAACTCCTAATGAGATGTTTAAACTCTTGGAAAGTCCAAGACCACGGTGATGTTGTTTGTTATGAAAGAGTGGGATGTGATTCGGGTGCGTTGTGTCTGGATTGGCGAGAGATCTGTGATGCAGTGCAGCAGTGCATGTCGGGAGTGGATGAAGAGAATTGTGATCTGTTGGAGATGAATCGATGTGAACAGGAGGAATATCGATGTATGAATGGAATGTGTATTCCGGATGAATTCTTTCTCGATGGAAAATTCGATTGTCTCGACTGGAGTGATGAAGTACAATTCAAGAAGGATCAGAACTCCACCGATGAGGCACTGAGTCACGAATGCGATGATCGTGTTTGTCTACCGAATCAATGGTCGTGTGGTGATGGACAATGCGTTGATGGTCCACTTCCATTGCAGAAACAAGTCGCTTCATCAGCACGCGGTAGTCAGCGTGATCAGTATTTCATGTGTGAAACGCGTAATGTCCTCAAGTCCTGGACGACACCCAATGGGCGATGCCATTGGAATGGACCATATGATGCATCAGCAGTGGTGCATGACAATGAAGAAAACCTCTATGAATATCTCCTGGAATGTGCTACTATCTTTCCGCGAAGAGGTCAATTGTCCTTATCACTGGGAATTGGGATACGGCGATCGTCTTGCACAACAATGTCATCAGCCACTGGTTCAATACCCACGCGGTGCAGTCATCGCTCCGTTCATGTTCTTCCTTTACAACCGGACGCGAAGTCCGAATTCCCTCTTGCCTGCTCTCGTTGTCATCAGCGGAACACTTCTTCTTCCGATATTGTTGAGAATCGATGTCAGCGTCATTGCGCGAACGAGTCCACCGATCGATGCCACGAATGGAATCCGTGCATGCTCACCACTCGGGTGAAAGATGTATGGGACAACTGTCTCAATGAAGCCGATGAACTCAACCAGACAGAGGTGGAGATCAAGAGAAGTTGCACTCGTGTTCAACGTCATCGTTTCCGTTGTTCGATCGAACAAGCCCCCTGTTTGAGTGTCATGGCACTAGGAAATGAGCAGGATGATTGTGAGAATCGATTCGATGAACTGTGGTTTGGGATCAAAGGTCGAAAGATCTCCGACATGCGTTGCAATGATCGATGGAAAGATGAGTGTTCACTTCTTCGTCAATACATTGAGCAATCGTGGACATCGACAAGGAAGAACGAGAGGGGTGCAGAGCTTCTCATTCCTTTTCGTTCTTATTACGATACATTCTGGAATCTCGACTCGAAAAAAGACGAAGATCTCGCTGAATGTCGCCGATCGGATGATGAACATTGGTGCTCTCGTTCACAACTGACATCGAGAGCGATATCGCCATGAGATGCTTTGTGTTTCAATTGGCTACTTTTCAAAGGTGGTCGATGCGAGAAGTATTTCCAATGTCCATTCTGGGTGTGATTATCTCACTTTCTCTCAAGGGAATTCTATTCCTTATCGGGAGCAGACAGAAAGTCGAGCCAGATCTGCATCACACACTCTGCGATTGTCTCGCTATCCACCTGATGGCAACGTCACATTTCTCAAGCCTGATTCCATCGGCAGAACATCACCCCTGAACAATCGACGATCGTCATTATCGTCATTGTCTCCCTTATGGTGCAATCGTGGTCTTGGTGCCCTGTTGTCCAATGGCTCGATTGTCTGTTTCTGTCCTCCACAATACCGAGGTGACAAGTGTGAATATCAAACGAATCGAGTGTCCCTTGTTCTCTCTCTCGATCTTTCTCAGTCGATCAGACATCGATCCAGCGATTCTTCTCAAAGTGTTGGTTCTCTTCTTGTTCAACAATTGAGGGTGGGGATGAGGGTGAGGGTGTGGCGGTATCCGATCTATTTTGATCATCTTCCTGTCTTTCGTCTGGCCAAAGTCCTTCGACTGACAAGATCGATCGCTGATCGGAATCCTTGTTTGTCTTTGCACGGCGAACTTCACTGGCGAGAACTGTGCAGAAGAAGACTATCGATCGCCAAGAGTTCTCTCCATGCCGGTGCTGTGATACAATTCTTTCATCTTCATTCCACACCTCTCGATCTGATCCTTGTCCATCAACAAATCGTGCAAAGACTAGCCACAAAGATCGAGTTCTATGATAATCAGACAACGATAGCAGAGATCGTTCTTATCAATCTCTATTCTTCTTCTCTCATCGCATCAGAAAAGCATTTCTGTCAATGGAGCAACAGATCTTCAGAGCTTCTCCAACGGTAATCTTCACTTGAATTTTAATGTTCTCCGGGAGGAGTTGATCTCTCCTTCGATATCATCAGTTGTGTATCACCTATGCGAGTTTGTTGTGTTTTCGAGACGATGTCTATCTGTGCAGAAAATCAGAACAGAATGGAATGTTTCCTCTTCGATCAGGATCTCGATCGATGTTTGTCCTGTCTTGCCGGTGGTCTTTGTTTGCAGGGAGATCAGAGTCGATCGAGTGACTTCTTCTGTATCTCTCCTCCGTGTCATTCCGGTGGACAATGTCAGTTCAATACCGAATCATTTGTCTTCTGCATCTGATTCCCAGTATGAGCGAGACCTTCTCCTCATCATCTCGGTGGAACGATGGTCTGTGTAAATCCCTCAATTACTTTCTTACCTCATCGAGTCGAATGGTGTATTGGTTGACTTCTCTCATCTCGATCGAGCGTATGTACATGACACTCTTTGTCGATTTAGAATTGTCTCTGTGATGTCGATGAACAAAGAAACGAATCGACGTTGAACAAACGTCGAGATCGTCTTCGTCTAGTGTTTGATGT
Organism: Didymodactylos carnosus; assembly: GCA_905250885.1. NCBI lineage: Eukaryota > Metazoa > Rotifera > Eurotatoria > Philodinida > Philodinidae > Didymodactylos > Didymodactylos carnosus. The sequence goes on along the minus strand of CAJNOQ010002895.1, from coordinate 13,572 downwards.
TCTACGAGAGAAGCAAGAATTGGCGATTGGACCATCTATTACTCTTCTTCCTCAGCTCTTCTCTCTTCCCTTGTTCATTTCTGCCTTCGTTCTCGATTGTCGAAACTTGGCTTCGTCCTTTTCTCATTGCTTCCTACTAGATTTCGTTCAGACCACAATGGACGAGCTTCTTCTTGTACATCTCGCCTTCGTCGTTCTATCTCGACGAGTGGCGCAAAACAAGAGCAGGTCGATGATTTGTCGAAAGATTCAATCCTGTTGTCGATCGGAAGTCTCACGTTTTTCTTCATCGCATGTATCTCGACATCAGATCAACTGACGCGATCGAGCAGAATAAGACTGAAGACATTCTCTTCGGCAAAGAATTCGAATGGAAGTCGAAGAAACTCGTCTTCATCATCACTCGAAAAGATCATCGGCAGAACACGGTGGTCAAGGGCACTTCCACGTTCTCTCTCATCGAACATCTTCGATGATTTGAAAAAAGAGAAACGAAATCATTCCGTTCTCATCTGTTCCGTTGTTGCGATCTTCTGTTGATTAATCCAAGTGTCTCTCTTTGCGCTTAGTCTTGTTTGTTGTTCACTGGGTAGAGATCTTTCTTCAGACTGAATCAATGATCCGTCAGTGCACAGTCTCCCTCACTGGGCACTTTTCCATTCAATGAATCTCTCTGAGAATAGTGTACTCTTTTCGAATGAGATCTTTCTTTTCACTCATTGGTCAAGAGACGAGAACAATCAACATCACTTTGATGATCAAACAAAAGACTCTTCACGTTTGTTTCTCTTTCCCTGTGGAAATGATGTTCTCAACCTATGATTGGTCTCGAAGGTGTGAACATGAGACATGTCTGTCGAATAGAACGTCGTGTTCGTTTTCTTCTTTGTTCGCCTGCTGACCTTCGTGTTGGAAGAGTGTCATTCTTCTTTTCGTTTCAGAAAAATACGTTGTTTGCTGCGACGACGACGACGATCTCTTTTTCTTCTCCTAGACGTTCACAGAGACAAGAATGACATTGGAATCGTTGCCGAACGAATTCTTCCTCGATTTATTCGAGTATTTCAATGCTGTTGATCTTCTTCCTTCGTTTTTTCCTTTGAATCGTCGTTTCTATTCTCTCTTGTTCGAGTTTTGTCGAACGCTTCGTCTGGATTTTCGTTCGATCTTACAAAAAGATTTCGATAATTTCTACAACCCATATCTTTTATTGATCAAAACTCGAACGATTTATCTTCGGCTGTCTGACGATGAAGAAACGCCATGTCAATGTTCTCGTCTGGTCTCAATGGATGTGAGATTGGGTGAATTCACCAACCTTCGTTCTTTAACGTTGCACAAATTAGGTTCCGATACGAAGATAACACAACATTTCTTCATCAGTTTACATTGCCTTCGTGATTTGACACATTTGAAATTTCTCGATTGTTCACTCTTTCATGTGCAGAGCAGCGATTTTCAAGGAGTGATCAATCAAATTTGGACTCTTCCACAACTGACTCATCTCTATTGGGATTGTCGATTTCGTGGCGAGTCATGGTTCTCACTTCCGACATGCGTCTCGTCATCGTTACAATGTTTGACGATCTTGCAACAACGCTGGTCTTCGAATCATTTTGCTCCTTTATTCGCGAAGAACCCTCGATTACGACGATTTCAGGTCAAATTAGACACCTACGAGGAAGATGATCTTCCTGTTCTGGAAGAATTCATTCCGTCGTCCCCGCATCTTTCGGTGAAAAAAGCGTTTCTCATTGGCGTCCGTTCTGGACGTCTGCTGACGAATCTCGCTCACTTCTTGCCGAATGTCACTCATCTGAAAATAGAAACATCGCACTTGATCAAATCAGATGGACATCACTGGAAACAACTCTTAGTCAAGTCTTTTCCTCAATTAAAAGTCTTTCAATTGAAGATGCGTTTCACTTTCCGTCGGAATGAAAATCCTCAAGAGCAATTCAACGACTATTTCTCGACGTATCGAACTTCATTTTGGATCGATCGTCAATGGTATTTTCGTGCTCGTTGGGGACTCTGCAGGGAACATCTTTCAATTTGTTTGTATTCATTGCCCTACGCATTTCATGGTTATCTCATTCCTGTCAACATTTCACATTTACAGACAGAATCGACGTGTCCAGCTGATCTGTCGTTCTCGTATGATTCCGTTCGACAGATCGGTTATGAACCGTGGATGTTCAATGATCGAGTGATGTCTCGAGTGCAATTGATGAACATTGAAAGCCTCTCTGTTGGACTTCCACTCGATTCTCGATCTCGGTTCGTCATTCCGACATTCTCCAACTTACGTTCACTCACCATCGACAATCTTCCAGCCGATTCTGAACTCGACTTACAAGAAATCCTTGATTGTTCACCTGATCTCAAGTCACTTTCATTCAGTTCGTGGACAACGACGACAGTGCCACCTTATTCTCTCGAGAGTTCTTCGATTTATCGCTTGAATGTTAACCCGTATGGTGAATTTGATCGGCGATATTCTTACAATCCTGCACAATGTGTGGAATTAGGTCGCTCCCCATTAGGAAGGCAATGTCGAGTCTTAAATATTCAAGCCGAAGAACTCTTCTGTATTTTGGTCTTGACGTCGATGATGGGTAAACTTCGAACAGTTCATATTCAATTTGAAAATGGTCCTTATTATGAACTTCATCAAAAGGAGATCATCCACGCTTTGCAAGAATGTTTATCATCAAGATGGACTATCACGAAGTATTCTTATGGAAACATTACTATTCAATCCTAATTTTTTCCATTGCGAAGACTAAACTGACTCGATCGGGTCTAATCTAGACATGCGGAGCAGAGCCCGAAACGAGGCAAGTTTTGGCGGAATCGCTTCGCTTCGCCTCGCCTCGTCCTAATTTTCAGAATCTGGCTTCGCCTCGCCTCGCTTCGTCGAACTTCAGAATCGCTTCGCTTCGCCTCGCCTCGGATCTTCGTGATCAAGTAGCGTTCATCAAGTTCAAGGTATTTTTCAGCATTTTTGACAGTATGCTGTCGTGATACTCCCCTAATATTATTTCACGATCAAGTGAGATAGCTTTCATCAATTTTGGATGCAAGGAAAAACTTGAAAATCATTATTTTGGTAGAATAGTTTAAGAAATTCTGTTTTTTACTAACTAGATAGACTTACTGGACAGCTACAATTGGTATAAGCACTTAATCAACCAAGATCGATCACTGCAGTATTTTTCTACTATGAAATAATTGCACGGTGCTCTCGTCTACAGCTAAAACTTTTTCTTTCACCATCATGCTCAAACATGCAGAATGAGTGTTTTCGCGATCACCAAACTCGAAGTTTTCTCGATTTGCGAATGCTTTATTGCTTGCCAAAAGCGTTCCGAATGCTTATTGGTGTACATGACAAAAGATTTCGTTTAAATGCAGGTGGCATTGATTTTAGGTATTCACCTTCAGAGACTATTATTCTCAAATCCCTTATATCTGCTTCGAAAGTTCTACAGTGAAAATATCTCTCTACAGTCTTAATAACTTGCATGGGAGACTGATTAGTTTGAAAAAAGAACTCTAAGAAGCAGCGTTCGAAAGCCTGTGTCTGCTCATGAGAACAAAAATCAGGGGCACATACTTCTCCTGCTATATTTGACACGAAGAGTAGCGAATATATTTTGCTGAGAATAATCAGTTTAAACAACATTCTATGCGCATGTGACACGAAGACACGCACAAAGAGTCACGTACACGGAAACACATTTATTGAGACAAAAATTCATGAAATTTATCAAAAGGTTAAGGATATCCTAAAAAAGAAAATGACTAAAAAAAATCGAGGCAGCACTTTTCAAATCGCTTCGCTTCGCCTCGTCTAATCTCTGCCTCGCCTCGCCTCGCCTCGTCCTACTTTCCAAAAACCTGGCCTCGCTTCGCCTCGCTTCGTCTCAGACGAAGCGAAGCGAGGCGCCTCGACGAAGCTTCGCTTCGTTTCGGGCTCTGATGCGGAGGCGATCACGACGACTTGTTACTTATTGTTGGAATAGAAATAGAAATAGGAATCGAGAATGATTTGTCGGAAAGAGATTCATCTTTTTTCTCTCTCTCTCTCTCTCTCTCCAATCACTCTTTTCGTTTGCGATTTGTCGAATGAAAGTCTTTTCAGTTATTTCTTGGATAATGAAGCAATATCGAATCATTCATCTTTGCTGTGAGACAATTGAATGATTCTTCACTCAATTCTCCGTTGACCAATGAACACGAGACCTCTACCACGGCTTACGAAGTTCGTAATACGAACTTCATCTTTACAGTTCGCTGTGTTTCTATTTCGATTGGAAAAGGGAAGAACGGAAATCCGATGGAATGAAAGTTGGACCTGAGACGAAATCAACGCGGTTTGATCATGATGCTGTTCTTTCATCGCTTTCGTCGAGTGAAATGTTCTCCAGCATGGATTGGTCTCTCTCTCTATCTTTCCGTTCAGCACATCTGTCCAATGAACAAATGATCTTTAGTCGAGTGGAACGTCTTTTTCTTTGTTGACCTTCTGACCTTGACGTTGTCAGACGTCATTCTCCTTTTCTTCGTCGATGTCGATATTCGAATCGTTACCGAACGAGTTATTCATCAACCTATTGGAATATTTCAATGTTGTTCATCTTCTTCGCTCGTTTGCTTGTCTGAATCGTCGTTTCGATTCTCTGTTGTTCGATTATTATCGAACGTATCGTCTCGATTTTCGTTCGATCTTGGACGAAGATTTCGATAATTTCGGGAAAACCTATTTCCCATTGGTTAAAAGTCAAATCGTTTACCTTCGACTATCCGATGATGATGAGACACCCTTTCAATCTGCTCGTCTTCGGTCTGACTATGGGACATTTGGTAAGTTCGACAATCTTCGTTCGTTGTCGTTGCACAAGTTGGGCTCCGATCAGACGATAACACAAGATTTCTTCATCGATTTCCATTGTCTGAGTCATTTGGCACATTTGAAATTAGTCGATTGCTCGTTCTTTCATCTGAAAGACACGGATTTTCAAAGAGTGATCGATCAAATTTGGTCCCTTCCTCAACTGACTCATCTCTATTGGGATTGCCAATCTAGCGGACCAGATTGGTTTTGTTTTCCGACGTGTGTTTCAACATCGTTACAATGTTTAACAATCCTTCAACAAGATTGGTGTTCGAACCATTTCGCCCGTTTATTCATGAAGACGCCTCGATTACGTCAATTCTCCGTCTCATTGGACACACTTGAAGAAGATGATCTTCCTGTTCGGGAGAAATTCATTCTATCGTCTCCACATCTGCCGATGAGAAAATTATTTCTATCTCGGGTCAGTTCGCGGCGTGTGTTAACCAATCTGGTTCACTTCTTGCCGCATGTCACTGACCTGAAGATCGAATCACCGAAATTGATCGGATTCGATGGACATCAGTGGGAACACTTCTTAGTCAAGTCTTTTCCTCAATTAAAAGTCTTTCAATTGAAGATGAATCTGAGTTTTCATTGGGATGAAAATCATCAAGAGAAATTCGATCGATATTTTGAGACCTATCGAAGTTCATTTTGGATCGTACGCCAATGGTTCATTCGTTTTCACTGGGGGATGTGGATGAAATCTCTTTCGATTTATCTTTATTCTTTACCGTATGCATTCGATGTTGATCCGGTTCCGAGCAACGTGTCGCATCTCCAAACAAAATCAACCTGTCCCACTGCGAATCCGTCGTTTTCTTCTTATTCAATTCGTCAGGTTGAACGTGAATCTTGGATGTTCAAAGACCGATCGGTGCCTCAAATTCAATTGATGAACATTGAACAACTGTCTGTCTCACTTCCATTTGATCATCGATTCTTGTCAGTTGTTCCGACCCTCTCCAACTTACGTTCACTTGTGATGAAGGACTTTTCAGAAGATGATGGATACGATTTACAAGATCTCCTTGATCGTTTACCTTGTCTGGAAGAACTTGCATTCGATTCTTGGGCAACGGAGACGATGCCACCTTATTCTCTCTCGAGTTCGTCAATTCATCAATTGCATCTCGACGGATGGGATGAACTTAATGAACGGAATTTCTACACGAGTGAAGAATGTCTCGAACTCGTTCACTCCCCATTGGGTCGACAATGTCGAGTCTTGACGATTCGAGTCGACGCAATAAAATCTATTTTTATCTTAACTCTCACGATGAGGAACCTTCGAACACTTTATCTTCAATCCGATGGTGAATATCAACCTAATGCAGATGATTTCATCAAAGACCTCAAAGGACTGTTACCAACAAAGTGGCATGTCAATCGAGCTTCTTTTGGCGCTATTCGTATTCAATCGTAATTTCTTTTCTTCTATCGATTCACAGACTGGATTGACTCGATCAGATTTGATGTCGTCACGAACACAAAACAATTCTTCACATCGATATCCGTCGAGGTTTGTCTTCTTGTTGCAACATTCATCTTCAGTAATAAACATATTCATTTCGATCGTCGACGTCGAGATTGACATCGTATTGCTAGAAACAGTCCCTGAGTGAAATTCTGCTCATTCGATTGAGACGAGTTGATCGGATCCTTCACTGGTCTATCAAACAGATCGATCGTTGTTTGCGTCGACACATCGGACAGATTCCAGAGTGTTCGGAAAACTGGATATTTATCCGAGTCGTTGATTCTATCCGAGAAATGAAAGACCTTTTCGCACTGAGTTGAACTAACGAGACTCTCAACGCGATGATCGAATCATTCGCGTTCTTCGATCGACTTCAGTTCAGTCGAGATCGATGCTGGAGTAAGAGAACTCCGAGAAGTCCTTCGGTGACCTCCCTTAGCATTCGAAGGTGAAGAGAACGAAGGATGTTCATCACGCAAAATGTTGCGAGTCTTGGATGGATCGGATCGATTCGAATCGTCAATCTGACATCTGAAGAAGACTGGAGATTCTCGTGCAACACTTGGACGTCGTCCCACTTCGATCCGAACAGCGATGTTGATCAACTCGACAGAATTCCAATGCGGACTAAAAGATTCGTTCGATCGAGAAGAATCGAAATGAAATGAGTGATCATCGAAGACGAAAGATGAAGAAGAACATCAAGCAGTGGAGCCTTCAGTCGATTTTCTTGTCGTTCTTTCACCTCGTTCATCGAATGGGATTCCTCGGTTCCTTTCTTTTCTGTTCGGTGGAGAGATGTGATCAACAATCGATCGAACAACTCGACGAACATCTCTTCACTTCCTTTTCTCTTCCCCGTTTCACACGGAGATGTTGTTTGCCGAAGACGAGCGAAATTTTCATTTGTTTTTTCGCGATTTCGACAGTGATGAGAGAATGACATTGGAAATTGTTCTCGGACGACTCATTTCTTTCTTTATTCGAATATTTCGATTCTTCTGATCTCCTTCGTGCCTTTGGAAAATTCAGCCGTCATTTCGAATGTCTCGGCTGGATTTTTGTTCGATGTTCTGTGAAGGTTTCTCTGATTTCTGCGAAAATGATTTGCCATTGGTCGGTCGTCGATTGTTCATCTCCTCTGCCAGACATTGATATTCTCTCCGTTGAGAACAATGACAATCCACCCGATCGTATCTCGAAGGTGGTGATCAACTTTGCCTGAGATCTTCTTGCAACGGCAAACAATGTCTCGCATCAAGTCGAACAAGTCGCATGTATTGTTCTCTAAATACGGATGACGAGGACGAAGACGAACCTTCGGGGATAATTCAGGTCAACGGCGGAATGCTCGAAGCCATTTGATCATCAAGATGGAATGCAAACTTCATTCTGCGAAAGAGGAAACAGAACGACTGTTCACATCGACATAGATTTGTCGCAGCAAGAATATTTGAGAATGAACCACGATTGGATCTCGTCTCGATTGACTCTGTCGTTTCGTCTAGCTGTTCGATGTTGTTCGGGATGATCAGTGACAAGGAGAACAAACAACGGTGAAAGGTGATTTCACAGATCATCTGTTCGTTTCTCTTCGTCATTGCCGAAGATGTTCAACACGTCCGTCCGATCGTCGAATGATGATCTTCACTTCTTTGTCGACCTGGTGACCTGCACGGTCCTGATCAACGAGCCCATCCGACGATACAATCTCTCGAAGCATCGATGAACGAAGAACAGCCTGACAATGGCGTGAACGAGAAACTACGTTTATTCTACAAAGGTCACACTTGTCCTGAACAACAGAAGTTCAGCGAGGCTCTCAATCACTGGGAAGAAGCCGTGGAAATCGTCTCGTACATTCCTTCGATCATGGCAAGTGTCTTCAAAGGGGTGATCGACATCCAAATGGCTGCAGCCTATTTCCAAATGAACCACTTGCCCAAAGCATTGACCGCCATGGAGAAAGGCCTCGCAGCGATGGAATCGTACTACCCACCGACCCATCAGATGTTTTCTGGTCTTGGCTTCCTCTACGGATATCACCTTCTTCTCAACGGACAATCGACGAAGGCCATCCGCTACCTGAAGACGTCACGAACGAATCCGTACTTCTCCAACGATCGAGAGTATTTGTCCGTTGTCGTTTCTCTTCTGGGCCTCAGCTACATTCACTCGGGCGATCTGGATCAGGCGGAAGAGATCCTCCGTGAAGCACTGCTCTACCGAACGCCGAGTAATCTCGCCAATTTAGTTGCACCTCTGCTGACGGAGTTGCCCGAGTGGAAAATCATCGCCACGTTCCAAGATCCTGACTATCCTCGTCGATCTGTCCTCCAGGGTCTCCAACTCGGACAACAATTACTCGCTCTCGTCACTCCACAGGCGAACATTTCCACTGCACCGCTCAACGAAGAGAATTGTAACTGCGATGAATTGATCGTCCTCGAAACGATCAGTCGAGAGCAGAGAAGTCTTACAGAACAGCGCTGGAGAAAACGAGCGAAGCCGATTGGAAACAAGTTTGGCAGATCTATCGAAAGATGATGCGAAGCAAGCCGAGCGATGTCGATCGCTACCGAGACTATTTCATCGAACAATACTCGAGATACGATGTGGACAATCCGAACCATTTCCGGATCATTACCACATTGCAAATCATCCTGTCCAAACTCGGCTCCGGTCAACTAGCCTTCGATTGTCTGATCCACGGTGTCTTTCTGCAGATCAAATCTTGCTTTTACGAGATCGGTCTCGCTTCCCTGAGTATCTGGGATCTCCTCGCTCGCTTGATTCGTCAGGATCAAATGGCCAAGTTTCTCTCTCTGTTGACGACGCTGATGAAGATGGATCCGCCCATCGGACCTTTTCTTTCGCAGTTTTTCGTTGCTGAAGATTTCGCTCCGCTCCTCTACCATTCTCAACTGGACCAGACTCTGGAAGGAATGGTTTCGACGTAAGTACCTAAGCACCGAAATCAAATAAAGGAGTAAAAATTCTCAATCTGAGCGAGAGCTCATGATGACTGCATCCGTAGAAGATTGAGATAGAATTAAGAGAAATGCTAATTATTTGAGAAAACTAATAAAGGTTGCGGAAACGGGGAATCAGATCTTCGCCAATAAGATTTTCGCCAATTACTGGCGAAAAGACAGTGGATGCACTGGCGAAAGTTCAGTAGACTTTCGCCAATTGGCGGAAGTGTAGGGGGTGTACTGGCGAAAGTTCAGTAGACTTCCGCCAATTGGCGAAAGTTTACTGGTCTTTCGCTAGTTAGATACCTTCCGAGAAGAGAATCAAATGCAGCGAAAAGACCTTTTGATACGACTAAATCAGCAACGATGTGTGGTGTAGCGCGAAGGCCTTCGGCTAATCAGTCGGGTCTCATTCAAATATGATCAGATCAGTTTTCAAACGCATGATTAGTGAAATAGGAATCAACAAGAACTCATGCAACCATTCTTTCTCGAAGTACTTGACAAATCGCGTCGGTTGCTGTTCCGTTTGCTCTGCATGACCATCATGCTGAGCTCGAGATGCTGCAGTACGAGTTGTCTCTGGCATTGGAAGGGTGTATCTGAAACTAGATAAAACTGATGATGATGGTATAAATGAATATCTTCTAAGAACGCTATAAAAATTGATGTTTAATTTCGGTGCTGCTATTTCATTCGAAGCACAAAATCCAATGAACATTCGTTAATTGGCGGAAGTTCAGAGAGCACACTGGCGAAAGTTTAGTAGACATTCGTCAATTGGCGAAAGTGCAGGGGGTGTATTGGCGAAAGTTCAGTGGACGCTCGCCAATGGCGAAACTCCAGACTGCGAAATTCCTACTGGCGAAGTTCCGGCTACCCGCGGAAACTGAGCAAGAAAAATGTCAGGAGGTAATAACACGTTAAACTAATTTGTAACTCAATCAGATATTATTGTTTCATTCTCTAATTAGAATAAACAATACAACTTCGGCCTCGGAGTATTCGTCTATACATAAGTTCAATATATATATCCGTCATAAGACATGACGTCGGCAAACTATCCGAACAAAGATCGCGAATATCTGCAATAATCTTCATGACTTAGAGAGTGGAAGCTGATTCCAAAATGAATCGTACTCTCTTAGATCCGTTCGGTCGCAATCCTATCTCCGAATATTGATCCTTTGGACATGCATAGGACTTTCGCTAAGGTTTCCAAAGAACCAGGTTCTAGAGAAACTTCTACGAAGCGAACTTCCTGCCGTAGACTGAATGCTCGTAGGAGCTAGATGTTCGACAATATCACTGTGCTGAAGTATTGATGTCCTCAAGATTCCATACGCTCATCTTTCTCGTGCTTAACTTTCTGTGCTTAACTTTCCGTGCTCATGTTTTCTGTGCTCAACATTCATCGATCCCTTGTGAACACTGGAAAAATACGGAGCCAGAGATGACTCACACATACAAGCGAACGGTGCATGTATATATATATATATATGTGTGTGTGAATGACGAGATACAGGGAAACTACCACACAGCAAAAAGAAGGGAAAAGACTTATGAGATCGAGGTAACATGATGACACATGGAATAGATCCATGTACTGACCAGAGGCCTCGATCACTGACTAACTGAAAGTGAATCTCACTACGTCACAGATGCATATTTTATAAAACGGGGAAAATGGGGATCTCATCAAAACAGAATATGAGATGCTTGTTTAGATATTGATTAATGAAAAGTTTACGATGAGATGTGTGAACTGTCAATTACAAAGAAGCGAACTGATATGGTTGAGCAAGAAATAGGATACTGGTGTTAGCGAAAGAAGAAAGCCCAAGCAAAGACGATCTAACTATGAAGGACTATTTTGAGATGATTTCATAAGGTCAGCATTCTCTTGCTAAATAAAGTTCAACGACAGTGTCGCAATTTTTTATCTGCGTGTTTAATGAAAGGTAAAAGAAATGGCACAAAAAGTGGCAAGCGAACCCCAAGCATTTCGATTAGTTGCAGAACGCAGGTCAGCTGACTATCTGCGACCCCAACCACTGCACATCGGGTATCCATTGAGGCCGTAAACAACGCGGAAGTCCTCATTCAGTGCCTGAAAATTTGCATTGAGTACATGGAAGTGCGTGTGAATTCCTCTAGCCAATCCCGATTGCCCCATTTTGCCCACCACCTGTCCATTGGCGACTTTGTCGCCTTTCTTCACCGCCAGCGAAGTCAGATGACCGTATTGAAGAAAAGCTGAGCCTCCGTTTTGAGCCGGATACTTGATGCGGAGATAGTTTCCATTGATACCGCATGTGCTTTCATCGAAGTCTGCAGCGCCACTACAAGAATCCACTACTTCGCCATCGTATACAGACTTCAGATCAACACGGACGGCACCGTTTGATGCAACATCAATACCGCCATGTCCAGCAGGATTAAAAACCGTTTGAGTGATGCATGCTTGATCGTAGGGGACAGGTGGTGTATTGCCTGCTCGGATGGCCGCACCACGAACACCTATCGATGGTAGAGACAAGTGAAGTCGTTTCCAACTTCCCAATGATAGAAAGCTTTTACGTACTGAAACTGCAATGCAGAATAATATAGAACACGATGATGAAGTGCATAGTTTTTTCGAAAAATACAGAATGATATTAAGAGACGATCTGCTTTGCTTTTATAGTGAAGCATAAGGCAAATATGTAGAAAGTGAAAAGGAAGTGCATCCGGTGTATGGAGCTGTACAATCCATCGGATTTGTATGAGTAACGTATAGATGTCAGTATTTATTACCTGCGGACTCTTTACCACCACTTGTACCACTGCTTATCGCTTGTGTCAATAGATAACTTCGAGCGAAGATATAAAGATTGAAGCAGTGCGAAACTCGATAGTTAATACATATTGATAAGCGGCTGTGTCGTATATTTTCTTAGGTTTTATACTTATGTGCACTAAGTGCATTTTCACTCCATCACCCCATAGCAATATTACTTGCAAATTGAGCAGTTGAAAATAAATAAGTGAGTTCACCCTCTGTTCTATTTTTAACCACTTCGGCAACCACCATGTTTGGTTATTTCGGTCACGGGTTCTCAAACACATTCCGATCACTTAACAATCAAAAGTTCTATTAACTTTGGTGAAATATTCTCAAGGAGAAACTAACGTTCAAGAAGCACGACTTGAAAGTGGCATTGACTGGAGAGCATTTCCATTCATTTAACCACCCTCCGTTTTCCTCACAGTGATGCTTCTATTGTTTTGTTTGAGTTCGTTTTTCTTTATACTAGACATGAATGGCCAGTAAAACCTCTTGAACATCTATTTGTTATCGATGATTCTACCGTTATCGGTGGCTGCTGTTAAAAACTACGTTATGCATCTCCGTACTCCACCTATTTTTATAGCGAAGTTGAATGGGATAGAGGTATTGAACATTTTAACCACAATCTGCTAGACGAAATTATTGCTTCAGATAACTTAGTCAAGAGGATGCGCCGATCCCATATTTTCTCGTTTCCCAATGGCGTGAACGAGTAAAGAACGGGGGCGGGTATGCCCACCAACCGGATCTGAAAGCATTTGTGCTCACAAGTTTGGTTGTCATCCATGATTTGAAAGATCTTGATGACCAGAGGAGTTTTCCTGACCGAACTTGAGTTTCGAAAGGTTTTCTGAGACAGTTCTATTCTCCTCCATTCGTGAAATTGATTCCTGACGATGACGTCACCTCATACCCACTCGATCTCCACTGTGAATGACTGAACCAAAGCCGTTTTTGTAGCATGCAAAACTCTTGAAGTACGCTGCATTATCATGCTAGAACTCGCTTTAAACGATGTTGGGTTCGAGGAAAAACGGGAATGAGTTTGCCTACGAATCGATTCTAATAAAAATAATTTGCGCATAAACGAAACTGTCGCATACGAACTGACAGGCTTCAGCAATGTGTATCTTTTTCGTCACAGAACTTGGCCTGAAAGTATTTCCTTCAAGACTTTCAGTCGAGATATTAACCATCAAAATTCTTGTAAGCTGGGTAATTCCATGGGATCTGTACCACCATATACATGACTGTCTCGGATCTCGATGGAAGTATATGGGTTTTGTAGAGCGCGAAATTTCAAGCACTATTCGTGTCTGCGAGATTTCTTTTTGAGTTTGTTATCACTCAAATAATCATCAAATACTAAACGCATAGGAAAAAC
>CAJNOQ010002894.1:0-22233 GCA_905250885.1 Didymodactylos carnosus | reverse complement strand
GATAAAGTAAATCAAATAAATAATAAACAGTAAAATAAAAAAACTAAGAGTAGAACCTAATTCTCCTTCAACTGATAGCCAGAAAGATATTGAAAATGGCCATTGTTAGGCAGCTAAACCTTTTTTCTTGAGTATTCTCGTCTTTTAAAAAATTTCGTACTCGAGTATTTTCTGAAAAGTACTCGAGTACTTTTTAGAAAATACTCGTACTCGTACTCATACTCGACGCCCAGTACTCGTACTCATACTCGACGCCCAGTACTCGTACTCGTACTCGATGTCCAGTACTCGTACTCGAGAATCTGCGTACTCGCCCATCTCTGTCACTTATCCAACATACATGAAGAAATGAAAACTGTAATTATGAAATACCTACATTAGGTACCTTTACAATTGTAAAACTTTATTTTACTTGATATATATGCAAAAACAAAAGGACAAAAATAGTACACAAGAAAAAAAATCAATTCTAAAAACTAGACAATTATAGAAAACAAAATACTGTTTATGTTTTATATGACTTTGCTTGTGCTGCTATATTTCGTTGCAATTCTAAATGTTGTATTTTTGCAAGATGACGTTTTTCTAAGAATAATTCTGTTACGTTAACTGGCACAATTCCTGAAATAATAAAGAAAAATTAAATTTTTGTTTTCTAGAAAAGAGGAAACGTTTATCATCATCATCATCATCATAAACACCTGTTTCAGCTTGTTGTTTTTTACTGACTCTTCTGTAAGTATATATAATTGATAATAATGTAACAATACTAGCAAGAACTGCTGAACGAAACATAAATTTATCGGGATTAGCATAATACGATCGATACAATATTTTATTAATTGCTTTAAACATGATTAGGTTGATCTATAATAACATGCCAAGAAAAGTGTATTTTAAAAGTAAAGACGCATTTGATATAATAGTAGAAAAAGTCGCATGAAATGAAAACCGTTAGAACTAACACTTTACTACACTTCCTTAAAAAAATGGACGTAAAAAAAACAGCTGATATTTACAGAGTATTTTTCATTTTCCGTAAAATTTTGGAATAGTAAAATGATGAAATAAAACTATAAATTAACGCAATAAATGTTCCTATTGTAGAAGAAACGACACAAGTTATGGGCCAACGTTGCCACCAGCGATCCCAGTCAAGCGGGATTGGAAAAGCGCCTAACCAGGCTCCAATAACCGTACCATAGGCTAAATTTTTATATAAAAAATAATATTTGCTCTTGTAATTCACTTGTTTAACACTCATATCGAATTTGTCTATATCGAGTAAGAATTGCATTAATGACCTAAGTTGTCCTTTACAAAATATAATCGATGGTGTAAAACCTAATAGAACAACATAAAAACTGAAAAATAACGTTCGTTCAAAATCTTGAATTAATGGTGCGCCCATTAAAATTGTTACTAAATGTGTGAGCATAATGAGTAAAAAGAAACATTTCAATAATGAAAAGCTCAGTAACACTATTGATTTATTCATGCTTGGTATGAAATATTAAATCTAGAAGATAGAATAAAAAAACATTATCTATAGCAGTTCAAAACAATGTAATGTGGGAGTTTTACAATACGTTTTAGATTTTCTTCGATTCATTTTAGCATCGTTTTAATATGCACACATTGCTCTGTACTTTTTGCAAATGCGTCAAATTCTACGTAAAAAGGATGATGATGAAAAATCGAGGGTCCTTCTATAGATCGATCACACCCCCTACTGTGGCACGTGTGGGGTGTGAGTGTGTGATTAATCTGTATAAGTACCTTTTATCTAGTGATTTTGTTCCTTTCAAAATGAAAAACTTAACAGAATGTTTTTTCCATCTGCACTCATATTTAGAGTAAACTCGGTTGAGTACACTCCACAATTACTTTGAATTTTGAGAAACATCAGAAAATTTAGTCGTACTGATTTTGTTAACTTTTTTAGACTCCTTCGATACATTTTGCTGACCTGGGGATCGTATTACAAAAAAACATCAGTCATCGGCTTAAGCAGTGATTAAGTCTAAATTTAAGACCGACTTAAGTCCAGGAACTTAAACCGTATTACGAAAAGACTTAAGTTCGTGATTTGTTTACGTTCTGAAAGGCGTTGAAAACAGTGACAAACTTGGGACAAAAACCCGCAAAACAACGAAATATTTATTCTCTAAATCTTCTTAAAAAGTTTCGTCGAATCGTATCGTTAAATGCCTGACTTAAGTTTTCCGTCTTAACTTTAAGACTACATTTCCCATGACTTAAGTCTTTTTGTAATACGGTTTGAATTTGAGATGAGGATTTAACTGTGACTTAAGTCTCGGTTAAGGCTTAAGCCTGACTTAAAACTTCCCGTAATACGATCATCTGAACCTTATAGTATATACTGAAGTAATAGTGGAAAAGCCAGGAGAAGAAATAAATGGAATTGTTGTTGGCTAAAAAATAAACTCATATAGTATTATCGAATGCCACCTCTACAGAGAAGCATGTACACAATGTATCATAGGGAGATGTCACCGAACGTCAATGGTACTGCTCATGCATGAAAATAAGGTGACATCCAAGTTAGAATTTTTTTACAATTCGGTGCCATTTACTGAAGCTCTGCTTGTTTTGTTTCGACTTATGGCTTTGCTGTAGTTCTTCTGAAATCTATTTATTACTTATCACTATGTTTTTGAAAAATTATCTTTAGCGTGAACTTAAATTCAGTATAATCCTCTGTGTTTTCTTATATTACTCTCAAAATGGACCAAAGTAGCTCTCATCTGATCTTCCCCGTCCAGTCTATCGACTGGTATATAAAAACTGTTTTTTCAAGCTCATTTCATGTTTTTTTGTTAACAAAGCCGTGAAGAGTTTCCAGGTTTTTTAGGAAAAGTGCGTTTTCTGAGAAAAAAGAAGTAGCATATGAATTAGTAAACTCATGAAGTCATTTTACTTAATTTCATTTCAAATTTCTTTCTTTGTGAGAAAACTACGTTTTAGCGGTGTATATTAATTAAAAATATGTGTGAGAACTGATATACGACAAAGATACTAAATGCTGCTTATTATTTTTTTATGAAGTATTAAGTGGTTATATAGGTGATTTTTCGCGGCTTTCGAGCAAGTTTTCTAGGAGCTCCAAAAACCCGGTCTTCAAATAATAGCTTCTTCCTGGATACTTATGCAATTAAATCTTTTTCTGAACGCACCGGTTTGTAGAGCAAACTTTTCTGATCAAAATAAGTCCTTGCGCAACTTTGTGTGACCTTGCATCAAAAAGTTACAATTTTTTATCCTATAAGTCTTAAAGCTGAGCATTTTATATAGCGTTTTCTCTACATGGAAGTTATACCTAAAGTGCTTCCCAAGATTTTTTATAGCGGTTTATCGTAGAGAGTTATTCTTTTTTTGTTTAAAAAAGGAAAAGAAAAGACATGAACTGATGGGCACGGATTTTTTGAATTAGATCTTAGTTTTTTGTCTTGGATTTTTAGGAAATCCGGAAGGATTTTTCGGATTCTGGCGGTTGTAACTGCCTGGAAAACCAATAAAGGCGTAAGTGAAAAATCGGCACAGGTCAGTCCATATAGTTAGTTATCTAAAAATACTTAGTAAAATAAACCCGAACTCTTCAGCCTGAAGTATATTAAAAAATCTTGGGAAAAACTTTAGGGTCCTTTTTGGACCTTGATCTCTGGAAAACTCCTAAGCCGTAAGACTTAGAGACAAAAATTTTTTCATTCCCGTAATTCATTAAATCTTACATTTACGAAAAGTTTGGTCAAAATCGGATGTACGGCATCGGAGATAATTTCTGAGAGGGAGGGATGGATGTCCCTTAAACATCGTGCTTGAATTTCTATTAATACAGAATTGATTCTGTATTTTATGATAGTTTCGGTTTAGAATATTGCATTCGTATTTTCTGGTTCTACTCTGAAAGAATAAAACTTATATCAAATGTGTTTGAAAGCAATGCGTTCAGCCGCATTCTCTCCGAGAAGTTCGTTTACACGCTCACTAAATGTATTTTTAGAACAATAATCGTTGGTTTTATCGAAATAAAAAAAATAACTAATGAACATTTTGTAGCAAATTCGCATTAAAAATAAAAGCAAGCGTCATTCAGTTATCATTATAAATCATAGCGAAGCTTTTGCTTCAACATTTAAATGGTTAAGTACTAATATTTATTCAAAATAATAAAACTGGATACTTTTTACTACGTTTTTTCAGGCTGTAATCGATTTGCTGAGAAAATTTCCTTACTCACTTAGACTCTTGTCAAGAAAATACATAAACAAATAAAAACTCTATTATGCGATTAAAAGAACTTTGAACATTAAACAGAATCAAAATAGAAACAAAAAAGTTATCTCTAAGTAGGTCGACTATTGATTGCACATATCAACAAATTCATCTAACGATATTTTTCCATCGCCAGTTGTATCCATTGATTTAATCATTGCTTCGATTTCAGATTTCTTCATATTACGTCCCATTCGAGCCATAATATGACTTAATTCATTGGGTGTTATATAGCCTGAACCATCTGTATCGAATTTTTGAAACGCTGCTTCCAATTCTTGTCGAGTGTGTTTTTTAAAAAATATTTGACCCATTGCCTGACAAAATTCATCAAATTCAATATCACCACTATTATTTGAATCCATTTGTTTCATTAATTGTGCCAATTCAGTTTCATCTACTTGTATACTGAGTGCATTCAAAACTTTTCTCAACTCTTTTCTCGATATTTTGCCAGAATGATCTTAATGAAAATAATAAGCAAAGTTACATCAATGGCTTCTTCATTATGAAGTAATTTTCTTTGCGATTAGTATCATACCCTGGATAGGCAGACCAGAGTGTGCTCCTCAAAATAAGGGAGTAAAAGATCTTGATTTTTAGTCATTCAGGCGTAGTATCGAATTACCTCAGGACTAGTATTCGCTGGTTTAGGGTTATCTGGAAATTGCATGCATCATACGTAATCGACCATACTAAACCTGGTGATAATGTTTGGTTTTTGGAAAAGAATTCAAAAACCTGATAAAAATCGAGTAGTTCGAAAACTGGAACTTCTAAGTTTTTTTCACCACAATTCACTCAAAAAGCATCAGAACCGGTTGAAAATTTCAGGCAATGGCATAACCAGGATTTTTAGACTACTGGACATTGTTCCGTAGAGTCGAAAAATATCGGCGGGCCCAGGTGGACCGAACGTTGCCTGCTTGGGCAGGAAATCTTTCTGACTGTTGTCAGTTCTGATACCGTCATTTTCGGTGTTACTCGTTATCGTGGGCAATTTAAGATTTTCAAGATTATTTTTGGATGAAAAAATTGAAAAATATTGATCTTTTGAATTGCAGGGAAAAACACTGAAGTTTTCATGTTTGATCGCGTTTCGAAATTTCAAAACCACTTATTTCTTATTTTCCACCGAAAATTGAGTCGGGAAAGCTAATTTTGGAAATTTTAGAAGCTAAAAGGGACTCAGAATCTGCGAGCAGAATGTTAAAGGGGCTGCCGGTCAATTTTACGAACCTATCTAGTCCTACGATTTTGGAACTACACCTATGACTTCAGGATGTGGCATAGTTATGCTATTCTATATTCTAGTAATGATAAATCTATAGAAGTACAAGCTACAAAAATTTACAAAATCTTATGATTTTCGAACCGACTTCTAAAACACTTTTGGACAAAAGTAAGGATTTCAATTTTTTCAATCGTTAAATCACGTTCTGATGGTTTTTGCGTGAATTGTGGTAAAAATAATTTGGAAATCTCAGTTTTCGTACTATTCGATTTTTATCATGAATGTTTTTCCAAAAGCAATTATCTATCTGTCTTCGTTTAGGAGTTATTAAAAATGTTTGAATTGATCCAGTTGATGATAAAAGGATAATAGTTTCATATATTTTTTGCTCACACTGTAGGCAAATTTGAAGACTGTTTTGAACTTACCACTATCAAACAAATTAAATGCATCTTGTAGTTCACGTGTTTGTTTTGCCGTTAAATTCGCCATATTAAGTTCGTATATAGCAGTATTATTTTATCTAAAATATTTTCATACAAATTAAATAAAATCTGGAGAAAACTGGAGGAGAGTTATCGAAAAACCATGATTTAATGTAAAATAAGATTGTCGAAACTTTTTACTCGATTGCTTATAACCACTATTAATCAACTCAGCCTTTTATCAGCCTTTCTTCCCCTGTTATTAATTTTATGGTAGGTAAAAATAAAATTATTGTTACAAATTAAAAAAAATATTATATGTATATAATGTATGTATATAATATTTTTTTTAATTTAATGTTGTTCTAATAGAACATTCATATTATTTGTCTTGGATGACAAGACATGGAGGTTGCTTTTTTTAAAATTGATGATTGGAATTGAAAGTCTTCATATGTAATCTTTTTTCTGTTTGTCAAAAAAAGACTTTCACAATTATGATGAAAAAAAAAAAGTGGGGTAACATAGTACACCTAAATATTTCTATAATTTATCAATACTTAAACTTTAACGGATCAAATCTTCAAGCCATGAAAGTTTCTTGGTCGATAGAGATTTTCTGAAAGTCTTCCCTTTGAAGTCTCGATGATTGCAAAGATATTTCTGCTTATATGTGGCGTTAAATAAGTAACGCGTATTCTCGTTGAACCTGGCCCTGTTGAACTCAAGTACTTGTTTCAGAAAAAAGACAGGCTAGCATGATCCCTAATGGTTTAAAGTATATTTGTAGACTTTAGGTTGGTGGAAGAGCAGTAGTGAAAACTATATAGTATATTTTGGATAGAACTGCTACGAAATACATTATAGATTTTAACAAAATCTCATTAATTTATTACCGATTTCGAGCTTTCAACTTTGTTATTAATATCATCAACAGGAAATAAGTGTGAAAAAATGAAAGAATAACTATATATAGCTATTCTTTCATTTTCACATTTGTTTCCTATGATGATGACATTAGTAACAATGTCGAAAGCTGGAAATCGATAATAAATTAATGAGATGTTAAAATCTATAATATATTTCGTGGCAGTTCTATACAAAATATTCTATACAGTTTATAGACTTCACTTGTTTGTTTTTGAGCAAAGTTTGAGTAACAATATTCCTCTATCGTTGCTTAGTTACAGAACAGAAACAACATCAAATGGGAATTTGACAGCATATTGGCACTATAGGCAAAGAAAGGGTAAAATATAGTTCAACTATAGAGATCAAATGTAGCGCTTTTATTTTTACTTCATTTTGATCCCACTGCTTTTCATTTTTCTTATATGCACATGGCTATAGACTATGCAATAAAACAAGATTAGAAAAAGTGTTATATTTTCATCAAAATATTTTTCTATCTGGGGATCAAGAAGTAGGTGTGTCCACCACCATGACTTTCCGGCTTTCTCTTCGAGTCACGATAGTTCAACAGAATGTATGATCAAGTTCTATTTTAAATTTATCTTTAATTTCCCTTTTTCTTGAATAAGGCGCCCAGATGAACTATGATATTCGCATTTACAAGGAGCAGAAAAACATCACAATTTACGTACAAGCATAGGAAAAATGTATGATATTTCGGTTCTATGAAGAAAGAAGAAACAGGTAACATGAAAATATAAAATCTTAATAAAAAATTATGTTCATTGCTGATTTAAATCAACATAAATAGAATTTGTATCCTCGAATAAATTAGTACTAAAATTAGAATTAACGTCATTGAATAACACTCGAATTTCAGTTGGAGTGTTTTCTTTTCGGGACAGCTACGTAGTTAGGTCTGTCACCGAGATCAGACCTCTTATTTTACAATCCTGAATTACGATTACTCAAAGAACGAAACGTTTCACTTTGGTTTTATGTCCACAATTTAATAAAAAAATGCTTTTTTCCGGAATTGATCTTGTCGTTCATTGATAATATGGTATATTAAACAGATTAATATAAAAATTAAAGCTGGCTAAATACATAGAATGTGAACTTTCTCCTTTTTGAAAAGTTGAAACATTGGTACTTTTGCGGTCGTGAAATACGAAAATGTTTTAGACCAGCACTAACTTGTATTTGGAAAAACATTTCCGGAAGAAAAGTTAATCTGATTTGCAGAAAGTGTCATCCGAATGCAGTTTTCCCACCGTCTTGCACGGATTAAATCGGATTTGGCACTAATGTGGATTTTTCGCCGATAAGTTTTACTACGGAAAACGTTTTCGAAGACAGAAAATATTAAACCGCATGCGATATCTCACACGAGTAAAAGTGACCTTCTGAAACATTTCATATTTAATTCTGAGAAAAGCTGAAGAGATATGTGTATATGTTTCACATATAGAAATCTTGCTCTTCTATCTATCACGTCATCATTTATGAAGAAAAAAATCACTTTACACTTTATATGTTTATGCAATTACAACACAAGGCAGTTCTATGTAACAGCTGCATCTATATTACAAAGAATTGTTCAACTATATAAATAAAAAGAAAGAGTATCTATAGTAAAAGAGTATATAAATCGAAAGAGTATCAGTTAAGCTGCTGTATAGGAGAGGTCAACTTTCCACCAACAGAAATTTCGTAAAGGATATCAAGAAAATCCATTAATATACGTATGAAAGGTATAGGTTTTCTTCCACAAGGTTGCGAGACAGTTCAAGTTTATTCTAGAAGCCAACAGCATCACGTAGGCTTCCAGTACTGTTATGCCTTTTTTGAAAAATGCTGAATCAATATTCTCTTAATAATAAAAAGCCCTACGTTATTCTCGTTATTGATCTGCTTATAATACTTAATAAAAGCCAGTGAAAAATATTCTGGGTTTGCACAAAATTTATAGTATGTTAAAAATTGTGTTTACCCAGGAATAGAAATTTCAACGGATAAAAAAATCACAAGCAGCATGTAGTATCATTTGTCAAATATCAGTACTCACACATATTTTTAATTAAAATACACCTTCTATGTCAAAGAAATCTAAACTAAACTTGTTTAACTTTTTCAACTACTAACAATTGGAGTTCTCTACAAGTTAAATGGTTTATAAGAGTTACTTTCCTCGGATTTACTTTTCATTGATTAGTTTTTATTTATTAGTGTTTTTTATAATAATTGTTAGTAATTGTCATTGTAATAACTGTTATTAATGGAAAGTAAATCTATTATAGCATAAAAAATACTTAATTGACCTAGTGTTCAGTGTCATGGTAAAAAACCTTACTGGTTTTTATAAATTAACTTTTGCGCAACAAAAAAATTCTGTTAAAAATGAGTCGCTCGAAGACTTTTGACACTGAATAAAATAGAGTTATTGGACGATGATTATTAAAGGAATGGATATCGCCAGATTCGTATATCTCAATATCAGATAGAGTGAATGATGACATGACAATTTTTGGATCACCTAATTTTGGGAAAGTGTGATTTATAGGTTTACTTACTGAACAAATTTTAGAGAAATGTCTGTTGAGGATCTAAGCCTTTTCTCGAGCGTGATTTAGGAGAACACCAGTCACAGAATCGGCAAGAACCATGAAGGATTCATATCTACGTTTTATGAGGGCGTTCTTCGCCATAGACCACTAGTTCTTTGACGAATTATTTACACACAGACTATTACAGATCTGTAGTCACATATAATTGTGAATAGTATTTATCTTTCGCTTTTCTACACTAATTCTCGTTTTTCTTGAAAATTAATTTATAAAACTGATTATCTTTGTTTTTTCCTGTACAGGTTTCTGAGTTAGTCATTGTACTAAGGAGCATCTGAAGTGAAAAAAGAGAAATAACCTTATTCACAATTGTTGTATTTGCGATTTGAAGGAATTGATTTGACAAAGCCATTACTTGTTCATGAAGTGATTGATATTTGATTCATTAACTGGGTTCAATCAATTTTATTCAATTCAGTACGATAGTTATCTCAGTCTGTTAACTTATAATCATAGATTTGACGTCTACAGGTAAAATGTCAGTGTTTCGTAGAAGAAAAATTAAAAACAACAATGGAATCACATGTAGAACAGAGTGAACTGTCAATCCTTAGATAGAAAATAAAGTTTAGATTACTACTTAAAACCAAATTCAAACACGTCTGTGATTTTTCTCTAGTCGGTTTGTTGACTAGCTGAAGCCCTCGTTCCGCTCATAGAGGAATCAAAAAAATCCTCACCTTTTGTCGAAGGTTTTGTTGGACATTATTGGTCTCAATGACAATTCAAATCACCGAGAAAGATTAAAGAATCATATTGCTGATTTGGATTCGATCTGATTTTAGTTAAAACTTGAGAAAGATGATCATTGAAAAGAATGTGATTAATTCAATTCACACCAGGATCAAGTTTTGCTAGGACGCCATTTTTGTTCATAAGTAGACGAGTATCATTGACATACTGATGTCGCGTGTTATTTTCATTTCTTTTTAAGGAAAATCATAACAAAATAGTTTCTCATATGTACTATATAATCAAGCACAACTAAAGAACATAATCGTCGTATAGAGAAATACACAAAAACTATTATTATCCACTGTGGAAAAAAGAAGAAATAAAAGAGAAATAAAAAAGAAAGAGAAATGTTCTTCTTCTTACACAGATGAGAAACAGAACGAGTAGTTCGAAATGAATAAGAGTTAAAACTGCATATACGGGCGACCATATATAAACGATACAATTATTTTTACCGTTTCGTATTTTCAACTACAAAACTCAACGCATACAGCACATGTGCTTGTACAACAATATAAACAAAATAGAAAATTGATCGATAAAAGATTTTACTTAAGTGTGGAGATTTAATCTGTTTTAGAAGTAACAGAAAACATTGTTATTTTATGTGATAAAACAAATCATAGTATAATAGTATCAATGTCAGTTGCAACACTATCACTTTTAAATGGTGGTGATTCAGCGTTAGATTCAATATTACGAAAAATGGGTTACGCACTGACCGGAGCGTTTGTTATCGGCTTAGCAGCTTATGCCGGTTATCGTGCTGCAACACCCCAAAAATATTTGGTCACAAATCGGCATCCAGAGTCAAATGATCAGGTAAGGGTTCCATTTTCATGATTTTCCAACGTTTTCACACGCATGAAAGAAATACGACTAGAAAGATGCTATTAATCCAGTTAGACATGAGAGTGAAAGCTGTATGCCTTATTTGCGAAGGAGAAATCGAAAGATCCAAGTGCTACTTGGTTACTGAAAACAAGGAATTATGAAACAACTATTAAAGTGATGACATGCTTTTCTTTTGAACTTGCTTTGAAATGTCATTCGCCTTCACTTAATTCGAGTGCGACAATAAAAGAAGATAATCTGTTTTTTGCGCATATATGCCACAATCAATATACTATAGTATATTGATTGTGGCTCTCGTTATAAGAAACAGTAAATGCTGATTCTATCCTTATAAACATATAGTGTCTGCGGCATACATATGTAGTTACCACGCGTTTCATTGATTATATACGTAAAAACGCATTTGATGACAATAATGCCTTCATTGATTCCTTAAATGACCACATCTTGCCCATGGGGAAATTTTAGTATATAAAACGGCGTGTACACTCGTGAATATCGTGAAATGAACTGTGGTTACACGTGAACATTGTAAAATGGTGTGTGTGGGCACGTATAAAAAATATATTCATCTTGTGACAATGCGTGAACTGCTGACGGAGACTTTTCGTGTCATATTTTTCGAACGTGGTCACTACCCAAACAAAAGAAAAAATCGATAAGCTCGGTATCAACCTAGGTAATGCGGTACATTTAGCTAGCTTATCGATTTTTTCTTTTGCTTGGGATTAGTGAAAGGTGTAAAACGGTGTGTGGACACACGTGAAAAGAAATTAGTAGATAAATTAGTAAAAAACAATTTTTTTCTTTTTATAATATTTTCGAGCATAGGTAGGACTCTGACGTCCTTAGGAACGTGTTTTATCACGTTTCTTATAGCCATGCACCTTATTTGTGCTCAGCTGATGTGTATAATTGAAGAAAGAAAAAAATTCTAAGCATTGTCATATAATAAGAACTATGTTACATATACCATATATATATATGGTAGCAAAATTTCCGTGGTAAGAATGAATCGTAACGACGTCCTTTATGTTGGCATACTGCGATTGAAATGAATGATTGTAATGTGAAACATGGCCAACGTGTGCCTTTTTTAAAAAGTACGTGAAGAAATCAGCGTTAGAAACAAGAGAAAATTTTAGTTTAATCCCACTATGACTTTTTTTTTCTGTTTTATTAAAATTTGTTAAAATAAAAGAGAAATTTAATAAATATAGAAATAGATGCCACCAGCAGTCGCTTCTGCATACACAGCTTCCTTTTCGATTTATTCAAAATTTTTATAAAAAAATACTTTGTTGCTTTCAGGGGCGTACCGGGGCCTTCAGTGTATTGTGAGGTTAAATAAATTTTCCGGCAAATATTTTCTCATTGTGCGAGTACTTAATCACCATTGAATTTCTGTGAATACTTAGCAAGCACTTGATAAAAGTTACATAAACATGACAAGTATTTTCGTAAGATGCCGCTGAGTAATTACTTGTCTAAGTATCTAAAAATAGTTTCAAAAAGTTGATTTACTTATGCGACCTCTAGGAAGTACTCGCGGGTGACTTGAACAAGTGTTTAGTCAAGTACTTGACCTGATTTACTTGTCCTAGGAACGTTGCAAAAAACTTGCGAGTACCTAGACAAGTATTCGTATGCAAACACGTTCGCTCGGGTTAGATGCAAAGAAACAAAAAATAAAGTTCATTTAGAGTCACGGAAAGTGCCTTTTCGTATTCGATACACTCGATATCTCAGAAGATTTTTTGTTTTCGACACGATGTATTACCAAAAGTTTAGAAAATTTTTTCGGATAAAATAGCGAAAAAAACTTCCATAGGAAAATATTATTTTCAAAATTTTTCTTCAACTTTTGGCAGACTAATGCATTTCATAAATGAAAACTTTTTCGTACTAGTGTTGTGTTATAATTCCATCTTTGCAGTTCGATACATTATTCACAAATATCACAGTTATTTTTACTGAAAAAAAGTGAGAAAAAAGAATTTTATCTGAAAAACTATGGATTTTGAAGACTATATACTAAAGTATAAGAGAAGTAATCAGAGCTGCTCCTGGCTACTCACTGTGCGTTCGTTCATCCATGGTAGAACAGTTGAAGTAAATCTGCCATGTGGCCCACTTGAAGTAGTGGTGTAACTAAGCCCTGGCATGCCAGGGCACCGGTGAAAAGGGAAATCTAGATTTTAGAAAAAATTCATACTACCCTTTATGACTCCAAAAATACATAGGGCGCCGCCCGGACACCCTGGTTACTCCACTAACTTGAAGTCTGGCTAGAGCACTTAATTATTATAGTGAAAAAATGTGATCAATTTTATGCATTTGTAACTATTTCTGAGTGATTAATAAATGTGAATGAAATAACCTAATTATGGCTTAAATTTTCATAGGACGAGGTTCTGTGTACGGTTTGTTATTTTCTCTGCATTAAAAAATCTTTTTACGATTCTGTGCATGGTTACAGAAATCTGCACGGTTTTCCAGTGAATAAAAAATATTTTCGTTTTACATGAAAATCACCTAAACATATTAACAAACGTATCACTTAATACAGATGTTTACGATTTTTCTAGCGTATTTAGTCAAATTTGTACAGTAGTAGTTAAAATGCCATTGATAAAGAATGGATCAATAGCTGTTTTTGAAATTCATCTGATAAATCATCTTATATATTTTTGAATACACTCTAAAATATTCCCTCTCTCAACGAAAAGTCATATCAAGAAAAGTTTGGAGTTTTGCTTATAAATTTATTCAAAAAGAATATCTGGATATTTATTTTTTAAACCAAAACAAAGTGTCAAAATTTATCAGGGAAAATGTGAAAGCTGGTACGAAAGTTACACAAAAAAGTAAAGTCTTTCCAACCCTCCCCCCTCCTTATTCTACAATAAAATTTCAAAAAGAAAACATATCTTAGGAAGGATAGTTTGACACATTTATCGCATACGTGAAATGCTTGCATTTATATTATTTATTAGCAATAAAAATATAAGAAAAATTCTGCGTGCTTGCACGTATAAAATTGACAATGAAATAAAATAAACAATGCATTTAATATCGAGTGTTATACTATACATAGACAGAAATTTTTTAATATACAGAAATACTAAGTTGATTTGTATCTAGAATGAACCGCATTTTTCCTGAATGATACAAAAAAAAACAAATTTTCATCAGAATAACTTAAAAAACTATGAGATGTGTGATTAAATTTGGCTATATCATTTTTCAAGTAGAGAAAAGTTTTTCAACGGTTGCTACATACTAAAAAAGAAAAAATTTCTAATGTTTCACTGAAGAACTCTATAATAAAAACCAATACATATTCTATGACAAAAGTAAAAAACTGGGCCTATACATATCAAAATAAATGGGCCGCTCAGTATTTCGCCAATATCTGTCAATTTTTACTGCCAAAACTCGAACTTTCTTTTAAAATATTCCTCATTCAACTCTCTACAAAAACTATACTAAACATTTTTTATACATGGTATAAATAAAAGACTATGGATGAAACACTGCGAAGCTTCAGTCTCCATTAATTTCTAACTCAATATAAAAACTTTTATTTTCAATGCGATGCTATGTATCACAGTGGGAACAAAAGGTATGCTCTGGGGCTTTGAAGTGTCGTCTCTCGTTTCGTGTATCATAGGTTTGCTTTAAATGTGATTTTGTGGCACAACAAGCGATATTACTTTAAGCTAAGACAATCCCAGCGTCAAAATGTTCGATTTTAACTGATTTATAAAAAAAATTCCGTGTACTCCAAAACTGAGGTTTAAAACCGACGATTTTTGGTATAATTAATGAAAGAAAAGGCATTCTCTCGCAACCAATCGTAATGATGAAAAGTTTTAAATATGGCTAGTTGATAGAGCTTTTAAAGGGCCACAAAATGGTTATTTTCTCTTGCCTTATATCGCAAGTTACAAAGGACTAAAAATTAAAAATTATTTTTCAGCCTAAAATGGAGACTGAAGCTTCGCAGCGCTTCATCCATAGTCTTATATTTATACCATGTATAAAAAAAATGTTCAGTATAGTTTTTGTAGAAAGATGAACGGAGGACCTTTTAAAAGAAAGTTCGAGTTTTGGCAGTCAAAATTGACAGAAATATTGGCGAAATACTGAGAGGTCCATTTTTCTTGGAACACTCGTTATATTAAATTATTACATATGTTTGTGTTCTACAGATGTCTCAATACGACAGACTTCTACATGTGCATCTAACGAGTGTAATGTATCACTTTGAAATACGTTTCTCAATTCATATCTAGATTAAACGAAAAAGAGAGTTGATCCCGTTTACCAATCATTACATCTGAATTTACAGCATCTCTTGAGTGATGATAATTGATAATGATAATTGAACTGTTTAATGTTATATTTCAGATTGAAAAAGTGCTTGAATCATTGAAAATAAGCGATGAAAGTTTACAACAAATTATGCTTTTACTCGAAGACGAAATGAATGCTGGTTTATCACCCGCCATGCATAAAAACGCTGTTGTTAAAATGTTTCCTACTTATGTACGAAGTACGCCAGATGGTAGTGAAGTTGGTCAAGTGTTAGCGTTAGATTTGGGTGGCACAAACTTTCGTGTGTTATTAATTAATTTACTTGGACATGCACAAATTAATTTAACATCGAAAATATTTGTTATTCCACAAAGTATTATGCTTGGAGAGGGCATGAATGTAAGTTTATTTATTTACTTCAATATTTTCAGTCTTTCTCAAAACAGGCGTTGAAAAATTTTACTTTTAGTTCGTTTAAAAAAGTTTTTATATTTTCTATCTGAAAGATATATACTTTTTATTCACTCCGCCGATAGCATAGTCGCTGTGACCTACAATTAATGGGTAAACAGCTGATGTTTTAGCTTAAAAAATCGGTTTAAATCGAAAATCTCTAAAAATCGTTAGAAATCGCTAAAACTCGCTTATGATTTTATCGTTTTTTTCTTTACTTTCACTGTGTCTGATTCCCATTTTATACAAATAAAGCAGGTTCCGCACTATTAATCGCAGTCTCTTTACTTGATTTCCAAACAAATCACGGGAAATAATCGGTGAAAATCGGCGAAATCCCAGAATCAACTGTTTCCCCCTTGCCTACAATACAGCTCATCCCGTTAGCCTTCATGGCTTTTAGAAATGTAGCACATGGCCAGTAAGTGTGTGTGGAGTGCTCAAATAATGAAGCCAACGTTGCGTCAGACCAGCTTTTTGGTCAGAGCTGTGGACGACTACTATCCGTATCAAAATACAAGAACAGTGGATATTTTTTGAATAACTATTGATAGAAAGCAGCTAGAGAGCTTCGTTTTTCGCCATGCAAAGGAAAATACTTGGAGGCATGTTTCCACAAGCAGAATTTTATTTCCGGGAGATTTTTCTGAAACAGGCTTCTGTTGGAAAGGCTTCAGGAAAATCTGTTAACAAAAATATCCTTTTCGATTTTTTGGATCTTATAATCACGTTTAGCGGGCAGTATTAATTATATTCTAGCGGTTTTGAGCTTGTTCTGATGTTTTTTGAGTGAATAGTGAATTTTTTAATATTAGGTGAAAACAATCTGAAAAACCAAATTTTCGT
This sequence comes from Didymodactylos carnosus, assembly GCA_905250885.1. Taxonomy (NCBI): domain Eukaryota; kingdom Metazoa; phylum Rotifera; class Eurotatoria; order Philodinida; family Philodinidae; genus Didymodactylos; species Didymodactylos carnosus. The sequence goes on along the minus strand of CAJNOQ010002894.1, from coordinate 5,530 downwards.
AAAACTGGCTTTTCGGTAGATTTTTAAAAATTTTTCAATATAAAACAAATATTGTTACGAGACTCAGCATGATCGATTACCTATAGTCCATTGGCTTTCAAGGCTAGCAATAGTCACCAGGTATCAGTTCTCGGACTCGTAGGAAATTCGATACAACGCCAGAGCCGTAGAAAATCTAGATCTCGTTTGACTCCCATTTTCACATCCTGAGCTATCAGCCCATGAAAAAAATCCACTTAATCATATTGGAAAATTTTTACACACGACCTGATTTTCCAAAGATCACCTAAAAAGCCTGTTTCAGAAAACTCTTCTGGAAATAAAATTCTGGTTGTGGAAACATGCCTCCAGGTGTTCTCCTTTGCATGGCGAAAAACTGATGTAACTGAATAACTGACACCTTGTTAGTTATGTCAGTATTAATGATGATCATTGAGAATAGTATTATATGAACAGGAAATTTTTACTCTTTCTAGTTATTTCGTCATTTGGCAGATTGTTTATTAGACTTCATGAAAAAAGAAAATTTAGTTAGAACAAGTGTGCGTTATCCATTAGGTAAGCTGTCTAGTTCACTTAGCTATAAGACTTATCTAGTCTAAAAGGGTTGCTTTCTTTTAGGTTTCACATTCTCATTTCCATGCAAACAAGAAGGTAATAAGTTTGTTACAGTTTACACACAATAACTCCAATTTTCAAAAAAAATGTTTTATTCTCAAGGTCTTGCATCAGCTCGTTTGACATCCTGGACGAAAGGTTTCACTTGTGCCGGTGTTGTCAATGAAGATGTTGTTAAAATGCTTCAACGAGCATTGGATGAAAAAGTACGTTTGGCTCAGAATACGAGTCTTATCATGTCTTTGCTACTTAATTTTATATTAGAATATCAATGTTCAATGCGTAGCACTTGTTAACGATACCGTTGGAACATTAATGGCTTGGTAAGAGATCCATTTACTAGCTCAATATATCACTATAAACATATTCTTCAAACAATAGTGCTTACAAAGATCCACATACAGCAATTGGTCTAATTCTGGGTAAGTGTTTTATTTTAATACCAATAAAAATGTGATTATAAATTGTGCAGTATAGGTACGGGAACGAATGCTTGTTATATGGAACAATTAAACAAAGTTGGTACATGGGATGGTGATCATTCCGAACCAAAGCAAGTAAGAAAGATTTGCATTCATGCATAAAACATTAGAAAAATATTTGACATTTGTATAGGTCATTATTAACATGGAGTGGGGCGCATTTGGTGATAATAATAAATTAAATCATATACGAACAAAATATGATGAAGAAGTCGATTTATCAAGTTTGAATCCAGGAAAACAAATGTAAATTTTTTCCATGTTATAATTTTTTTTCCAATAATCTGTTTTTATATACTTAGATTTGAAAAGATGATTAGTGGAATGTATATGGGTGAAATTGTTCGTTTAATTATGTTAGATTTAATGCAACAAGATTTACTATTTTTGGGACATAGAGAAGGCTATTCTGGTTACAAAGCGCCGCTGTTTTCTCGAGGAGGATTTTACACAAAATTTGTATCAACCGTCGAAACAGATGAAGGTTTGTTGTTATTTCATTTCAAAAAGTTTCATTTTTTGAATTATCACGTAATTTATTTTTAGGAATTGGTTTTAGTAATACTCGACGAGTTTTAGAAGATATTGGTATTAGAAATCCAACATACGATGATTGTGCAATCGTGCAACATATTAGTCGACATGTATCAAAACGCGCCGCTCGATTAGCGGGAGCTGGTAGACAGAGTAGATCATCTATCATCCGTATGTCTCGCTAATTTAACAGTTTTATTTCAGGTATGGCGGTTTTAATAAATCGAATTAATCGACCGAATGTTACAGTCGGTGTAGATGGATCGTTATATAGATATCATCCGCGTTTCAAACGAAATATGGAAAAGTGCATGCACGCACTTGTTAATAAACATATTAAGGTTAAATTTTATTTCTGATTATAATCATAATATTTCCGTTTAATTTCTTATGACAATTAAAGAGATATATATTTCATCACCATATAATTAGAGTAGGCTTTATCGAATATCTTTTAGAAACAGCTGAAAGTAGACTATTGTGTTCATTTGGTCATAAAATGAAGTTTTCATTTTACTGCAGTCCTCTCTTATTATAATAGGAAACATCTTTTTTAGTACTCAAAGTATAGAAACTATACGCGTTTTGTTTTACAACCGCTTTTTCGTTACTAAAAAAGTCAAGCTTTGAAAAATTGAACTGGTCACATCATCGAATTACTTTGATGACGTCTGACGTATATATTCTCAACTGTATTGAGAGAAAAGTTACAGAAAGACAGTCTCGAAGACTACGCGCGTAGTAAGAGTTAGTTCAAGTTTCCAAAGCTTGAGCTTTTCTTTAACGAAAAGAGCGATTGTAAAAACAAAATTTATTTAAATGCGTTTAATTCTAAATGATTTCATATTTTTGTCAAAGAGAATTTTACGGTGATAGAACGAATAGAATAAAATCTTTTGTTAACGATTGATGCTTTTCTCGTGTATGTATATTATTTTTATTTTTATTTTTTTATTTTTATTTTAGTTCAAATTGGCGTTATCTGATGATGGTCAGTTTCTTTCATGATTGTTCTCCTCTACTCTTACTAAAGTGTAATCACATATATTTAGGTAGTGGAAAAGGTGCTGCTTTAGTAGCATCGGTTGCCGATCGCACCTTACGACGAAAACCATTGCTAAGTGAAGAAAGCGAACACGATGAACCGGGTACTCCGATTAATTTTCATAGAAAATTTGATACACCATATTAAATGCTAAAAATAATAATTTCTTCCTAACCAATACAACCATCGTTCACTCTTTAAGAGACCTAGAATTTTTAACCGTATTCTTTTAAAAAAATGATTCTGTGAGAACATAAAACGATCTACCGCTTATTTTCTTCTCTTTGTTTGTTTTAAAAACAGTTTAGTTTTTAGTTTAATGGAGAGAGAGCTCATGTGTTTATAATACACTGTAATTTATTTAATAGTTTTCTGTTTTGGCTGTAAAGTATCGGAAATTCAAAATGTAAACACCGTTTTCTTTTCGTTTAAATTATACATAGTTGAAAAGAGCGCATCGAACCGAGCAAGAAAAAGTTAGTTGTAGCTTTTCGAAGCATTATTTTAAGTTCAAGAAATTTAAAAAACTTGAAGGATCAGAATTTTCGACACACACTTCATTTTTAAAAAGATTTAAATTTTTTCTTGATCATTCTTTTCAAGTGTTCAAACTAATTTTTACTGATTTAGCATCAAAACCTAATTCTAAAAATGTTGTTTAATTGACTACGAAAGGATTAGACTTTTGGGTCTGACAGCTGAAATTAAACCCACTCAAATGATACTAGGTCATTTTCTAAACACTTATCTACTTTTTCTTGTTAATAGTTGTAGCCAAAATTTGTATCTCTTCTTATTTGTTGGATGACGAGCTTCAAAAGTATATATCGATTTTATTTTGCTTCGTCGATAAGCAATTTCACTTTTATTAAAATTTTGACATTTCTGCCCAAAATCGGCAAGTCATCTTTTAATAGAAGTGAAATTGCTTATCGACGAAGCAAAATAAAATCGATATGTACTTTTGAAGCTCGTCATCCAACAAATAAGAAGAGATACAAATTTGGCTACAACTATTAACAAGAAAAAGTATCTAGAATGATCAAGAAAAAAATTTAAATCTTTTTAAAAATGAAGTGTGTGTCGAAAATTCTGATCCTTCAAGTTTTTTTAAATTTCTTGAACTTAAAATAATGCTTCGAAAAGCTACAACTAACTTTTTCTTGCTCGGTTCGACGTGCTCTTTTCAACTATGTATAATTTAAACGAAAAGAAAACGGTGTTTACATTTTGAATTTCCGATGCCTTATAAATGATCAAATATTTTTGTTTACAAAAGAATATACAAAACGCATGTAAGTTACAAGTTTTTTGTTACTCAATTATTTGTTTTCGCGACTTTTTTTCTGTCTCTCTGATGTAACAGGAATTCGATTAAGAGCAAAATAGCATATCGCTAGATCGAAGACATCGTTTCATCGTTATAGATTAACTTTTTGAAACATTTCTGAGCCAGACCATGACAAAACGTTTTTCTAAAGTACCCCGATCGAAAAGTTCTCGTATATCAGATAAATCACTATGAAGAAGACGAATCTTCGATCGACTTTGATGGAACAAGTTTTTAATTTTTCGATTTGGTGATATGGTTTGCTTTAGAACGAGCTTCTGCCAATGTCCATTCAAAGATACATCAAACATCTTTTCTAACTAGAATTTTTTTATGCAATTTAAAGGAATGTGCTAGGTGTATTTTTTTAAACATTGTATAATAGAAATGTGGAAGTCTGATCTTCAACTCACATGAAATCAATTTTAGGCACTATATATATGAAAATCGGAAGGTGTATGTGTGTGACTTGCGCATCTGACGAACTCGACGTTAGGTACGTATTCTTTCAAGATGTCAGAACTATTCATAAGTGACTCGGCTCTTTCTTAATTAACCTACTGAACCGAGATTGCATAAAACTTACTGCTATTGCCTTTCAAATATAATGCATTAACACTCGCGACAAGATTTTAAGTATTTCATATTGAGGTCTTATCGAGATTTCGCAGAGCTTTTAGAGGTAATTAATAAGATTTATGAGAAATACAGTTAACTGAAGAAAACTGTTAAAAATAACATAATCCAGCAATATGTGTAAACATCAACTTGAGATGGTGAAGAAACAAAGGTTCTATCTATCTTTGTTCCTTTGGGGAAAAAAACAGTTTTTATTCAATCTATTTTCTCTCAGTCACCTATGTGAACGCTGCGTTTGAATGCGTTCAGACGCGTTTTTTCTAGAAACTGGAAAAAACGCATTTGAGACATAAAATTTTTACGTGGTCAATATAATTGATAGACTAATGGGAAAAAGTCTCTTATTTTGTGCACTACAAGGAATGAAAAGCATCTAATAGGGTTATATACAACAAGACTATGTTACAAATTTTTGTATATCGGCTAAAATAATTGTAACGGAACCAGTTTCCGAGTCTTCTGACTGTAATTTCTTAGTCAGTTTAAAAGATAAGATGCTTAAATTCTTATCAAATCTGTCTAATCACGTGCTCGATACTCTCTAAAATTTCGCTCAAGTGTGAATGTATGGTTCGAGTTTTATAAGAAAAATACAAACTGTTACGGAATCACCCAAAATGAAACAGTCATTCCGAAACAATTTAAAGTTGTCGAAAACTCAGCTAAGCTCGCTCCACTCTTTACGTGAAAATGTTTGCTGACAATATTGTAGAAAAGTCCATTGGCTATTGATTGAAAAAAATTCGTTATAGAACTAAGGTGCCGGAAATTCAAAAGGTTAGTGATAAAATGAATCTGGTCGAGTTATACATGGTTGGATAGAGCACGTCGAGCTGATCAAGAATATCACCTTTAAAGATTTTTGACGTCAACTGTACAGCA
>CAJNOQ010002893.1:0-22233 GCA_905250885.1 Didymodactylos carnosus | reverse complement strand
TAGAGAAATGTTTTCTCTACAAAACTGCCGTTTTAGAAAAATGTTGCAAATCGTTTTTATGAAAATACAAAACATTTATTGTGAATTTTTGAAAAATACGAAAAAATAACCGATGCACTCCTAATCTGATGGTAATTTCAATATTTTGATAGATTCTTGTTCGCCAAAGTCGGAGCTTTTTAAAAAGCATGGTATGAGAGTCTAGAATTATGAGTATGACCGATTTTTGAGCTTATCTTTAAGATCTCTGGTATAAAAAGGAAATTGAACTGTGTTGTACGCAGTGTGCATTGATACGGACATTAGGTGGAAAAACGAAAGTGCACTTTTCCCTGATTTATCTTGTGACTAATATACTCCAATCTACAGGCTACTTAATAGTAGCAAAAGTTTTGTTTCAAGCATGAAGGTTCGTCAGGAAACGTATAGTCAAAAATTAGCCTGAAAAACACAGTATTTCGCATAAATATCCTGTACTATTAAAGTGAATGAATTTTAAAACAAAAATAATTGAGATTCTGACTCGGGACACCTTAAGTTATCGATTAGTGGAAAAATTTGTCGATTCAGGCTTAGAAGTTGGGAGAAAAAAATTTTTTCGACAAGTGATTTTCCGACAGGTATAATCAGTAGGATGAGCGCGCACCTTTCTAGCACTCATCCAAATTGACTAATAATTTGTCAAAATGTTCGTCAGACTATCCCTTTCTAGGTACACATAGCACAAATTAGTACAACCGTCCCCAGACGAAAATAAATATTTTTCAAAAGAATTTTTTTGCTTGATGATTATTCTCTGAGTGATCGATAATCATTTCTAAGCAAAAAGAACCGTTTCTAATGGAAAAAAATCACTTATCCGCATACCATGCGAAAAATGCACACTGTGTGGTAGGTACCTTTGGAACAAAAAAAGAATTTTTGTCCAGCAAAACTGTCTCTCAGAAAAGTTGTGTTTCTATGGTGACTGTACGTCCCTCATATTTTCCTTACCTACCACATGTACATAAGAAAAATTGTGAATCCACTACATGAGTGTCGTTAAAAAAAGAGAATGTCAGTCTACTACGCGCAATAATATTATTTGCATTTTCTTTCTGAATTCTTCACTATAGATTAACTTTTATAAGCAAAACGCATGTTAGTTATTATTGTTAGTTCGACTGATAGTCAATGTAAGCCTTAGACACATGCATTAATAATTTATACATCATCAAGCACGAAATTTATTAGATATATGTGTTTTTCGTATGTATTATATGACAAATAGCTGTTATTTTATTACTTCCACAATGTGTGTGCATCTGTGTATCATGATACATATATATTGTCTAATAAAACTAATAGAAAGAGACAATTTATGCGTTATTAGTGGCGATAGTATATCTTTTATCGACTAGTTAGACCCGCGGGCGCCTAAAAGTGCATGCACCCATACATTGGACGGTATATTGACGAACACTTTGGCAATCTTTGAGCTATAGTAGAGGAAGGGAAAATGAGAGTCGAAATTGATTCCTGCATTTACAGGTTACTTTTTGACTAAGTATTTTCCGATGATCGTTAATAGATGGATCAAAAGTTCTTTCTGTAATAGATAGTCTGTGCATCCCCCACTTAGATCGGATAATCGAGCACTTCGATTTTTTGGCTAAACGTTCGTCTGAATGTCTACTGCGATTTCCTAAACCGCTGTTAGAAATACATGTTGTTTCAGAACTGTAGTCTTATTACTTGATCTAAACTAAGAAAGCGCGTTTCTCGCGAGGGAAGCTGCGCAGATGCAACACTTCGTTTCCATAATTATGTGCCGATCGATAGAGGACAGTGAGCTATGATTTTTTTTTGTTCGCCTGTGCAAGGAAACCTACCAATACTAAAAACTCCGTAACTTAGTCAAAACAGCGAATTAAGAGCTGAAATGTTTTTCCATCACTGTGTTAGATATCTATTATTCTCACAGAAAGTTTCTCTCTGAAAAATAAAAAGTAACTTTCCTAGGTAGGAGGCTTCTACCCAGCGGGATGGAGACAACAGTCTTCCTGATGATGCTGTTCATCAGCATGACCGGCCAACATCCCATTACAAGTCTGGACGGTCCTAAAGGGGAACTTAATAGTCTCTTGTGCAATCAACGGTTACTCTCTATAAAAAAAGTATTTTAAAATACGGAAAATGGTATAACCATTTGAACCATATCATAAATGTTTAAACGTTTTTTACTTTTATCAGAAAACCCGTTTGGTATTTTTAGAATACGAAAAGGCCATGATTTAAAAAATCCTGAATTGCTTTGGTATTTTAAAATACCTAAAAGGTTTTTTTGTGACATGAAGGAACCTCAACCGTTTTTCAGAACATAATTTAGCCGTATTTTAGAAAACGAAAATTAGTTTTATGATAAGAATAAGAAACTTTTAAACAGTTATGATATTGTTCAAATGGTTATACCCCTTAAACATTTTTCACGGGTGGTTATACCGTTTTTTGATTTTTCTCAAATAGAAAATACCTTTTAGGGTTTTTTAAAATAGCTTTTTTTTTTAGAGTGTATGAACACAAACGTCTATCAAAATTCAATGCCATTTGTCTTCTGTTTCCATAAAAGTCACATTCGTTTATTCCTCATCATCTTTGTCGCTTTGGAAAACACATCGATTTTCCTTATTAGAGAAAATTCAATAACTTAGCAAGTACTAGATTTAGAAGGCTGAAACTTTCTGTGATAATAATAGACATCTAGCACAGTGATGGAAAAAAATGTCAGCTCTTAATTCGCTGTTTTGACTAAGTTATGGTTTTAGTATTGGCAGGTTTCCTTGCACGCACACAAAATAAATCATTGGAAACAAAGTGTTACATCTACAGAGGTTCCCTCGTCAGTACTTCTCATACGCATTTAGAAAATCTAACGCCATATTCTTATGGATTAGAGTCAGAACTGTTGAATTTGCATATTGAAATTAGTCAATTGCACAAAACGGATCTCAAATTTTATCCGACCGGAACCTTTTTTACCTTGTTGTTGTTATTTTTTTTCTATTAGAAGGTTATATGCACTTACCCGTCGATGAAACAATTGCTTGTCGCTGTACATTGGTATTAATAGAACGAAGAAGTGAAGAAAAACGCATCATACAACAAAAAATGTGTTTGTACTTAAAACTAAAATTGTTTTGTTCACAATAGTAGCATAGTTTTTATTTTTGTACATACGAAGCTACTAATTATATTAATACGTTGTTGATGTTAAAAAAAATATGAAGATATATGATATGTAGCTGTATTAAAGTCAAAAATATTTATTACTCTTATACATACACACACACAAGCATACAGAGTAAAAAAGAAGAAACAAACGAAAAAAATGATATCCAAACACTTGTTGGAAAAGATCTATAACAGGAATAGAATGTAAACAATATAATATGTGTAGAATGCATAAAATATAATGTAGTATTTTCTCATTGACAGGAGCAAGAAATAAAATTCATGTTTCTGTGAATAAAAAAACCAGCTTACACTAATGTCCTTCCTATTATCGTTTTTTTCTTTTCCTTTCTCTTATTATTTGGGTCAATTTTAAATGCAATGATGCGATGTATAAGAATACTTTTTCTTTCTTTAGATGTTTATAGACAGCGTTAATAGATTAAAAAGATGAATGAGATTGTTGACAGACGGGGGATTATTAAACTGGCCATATGATACACTTAAAAAATAATGAAACTTTTTGCTGAAAATATCATCAAGATTTATACAGCAGAAATCCTTTCTCACCTGGCTACACGAAAAAAGAAAAAAGAAAAAGAAAGGTCAAATTGACTTTTATAATGTCAATAATAAACTGACGAGATAAATCACTGAAAATTTTCACACTAAATTCTTTATTCTGCCATCTACCTTGTGGTCTCTAAACTAAGAGAAAACCTTGTTTCATAGTAACAATTCTGCTAAAAAAAACAAAAAAATGTAAAAGATTACTTCGAAATATAAGATATAGTTTTACACATAGTTCTCTTGTACAAAAAGAATAGAATTAAGATAAAAATAAAAGTCAACCTATAGAATAAACAGTATAGAAAATACAGAAAAAATATCTCAAGAGAAACCGAATTTCGTTTAACGGTAATAACACACAAAGCAGCATAAAATTTGTAAAAACCTTTTTTTTCTTTCTAAACAGGAAAAGGAATAGAACACTCGTTCACATTTCCGTAATGCCAACAAAGACTGTTTTATTTCATCTTCTAGTGACTAGCGAGTTAACTCTATTATTATTATTATCATTGTTATATATTTTGAATACTAAATTTCCATAATTCCTGTTGTTCACTATAATCTACCATGAAAAATAACGGTACTGTCTATCTCATTTGCCAACGGATATAATAATTCCTGATTCTCTTGTTTTTGACAGATCAAAATAGATTCTTATTTTTATTGAAAAAATAAAAAGTAACTCTGTCAATTACATAGATTTTTTATTAGAATAATTGACACAATGCATTTCACATTCTATGTATCGCATACGTCCACAGAAAAAATATCTGATGACACGCTCACTAAGTTTTAGTATCTAGTTCAAGGTTAAAGTAGAAGGTATCTTTATTATGGAGGACGATAGCTGCCAAAAATGATTAAAATTAACAATCAATACTTATTCGTCGAATAGAAGATGTATGAACAAATTAATAGTGATTCCATCATGCATATATTAGATATTCTTATTTTATTGTAGGAAATCATTTTTACAGAAGGTAAAATTCAATATTTACTTTTTTAGAACTTATTATTAGTGAAAAAAAATACTATCACACTAGAAACATGTATTTTATGTTCAATGGAATTGAACTAATAGACAAACAACGTACATATAAATGACAAATTATGATGATTGTCTCTCCTTGTTCTTGCTGTTTAAAGTCTATGTAATTATGAAATTTGGTAAAAATTGTTCATTTACCGTTCGTCAATCAAAGTATATAATAATTTCTGAAAGACAAAAGGGAAAATATTACAGATTTAGTTTTTATGAAAATTTTGTCAATTATATGAGTTTAATATATAAAACATACTTAAAACTATAAGACTTTAAGACATTAAGACCTACTATATTTCTTACATTCTTCGGTTTTTCTCATTGATTGATAGTATGGTGTTTTCCATAATGTTATTCAATAACGTGTTTAACGCTGTTTCAGCCTTAATTTGCTCTGCTTATAATATAATCCTACATCAGAATAAAGAGTATAATTGCACCTATCTACTTTCTTCGTTTGTAAGATAGTATTAATTAACTATAACATTCAACATTCGGCCTTCATACATTGTAATTACTGCAGAGGGGGGAAGAGGTATTAAGGCATAGCCCAATGCGATTTTGAACTTTGTGATTTTCCCAGCTGAAAATTTGAAAAAAGGATTTTTGGCCCAGTACTTTCTCGAATTATTATAGTGTGATCCAGTCGTTTTTTTCAAACAAGTGGAGTTGGCCCAATGGTACAAATAATCCTAGTTACGCCATTGTTTACAAGTGATCACTTAGATGTTACTAGCTATACTATACATAAATGTTGTAGTTTCCTTTTGCACAATTTAGTGTAATGGGAAAATGAGTAGTTGGAGAAGTGCAACGTATGAAGGTTGGAAGATTGAATTTAGAAGAAGAACTTGTTCTAATTAATATTTCTCTTCTAAACACTATTTCTCTAAAGCGTTAATTACGTTATAAAAACAAAAAAAGTATATTGTGACCTAGATACATAAGTTTACACCTATTACCCATTTATAGAAAACACAACACTAATTTATTTTTAAATTACAAAAAAAACAAGCTTTATTCTGCTTAGACACACTTTCCAGTTACATGGACCATGACATTCTTTTTTTTGATGATGATGACTATGGGTAAAAATAGATTCAAAGCTAACAAAAGAAAAAATGAATAGTGAATGGGGAAAAATTTACATATAACACAATCAATGCGTCGTTCGAAAGATTATTCAAACTTACATTTTGCATATTTATTTGAAGGCTTTTCTACTGTGTATTCATTCCATAACAAACATTTCCTATGGTCTCTTCGTATCGACTTACTGTATAGTGTATGCAATTTATTTAATAATTCATATCTGTTTAACAATATTATAGCGTGTATTATTCATTACAAAATGTTGTGTAGAAAGCTCTTTTCAAAATAACTTTTGTTACACAAATGACAAAAAGATGCGGTTTTTGTTAGTTTATAGAAGTCACTGGAGGAAATCTAATGGTAAAAAGTTGAAGACCAAAATTCTGCCTGCATGTAGGGTACCTGATGGATCCTTCGTAGACAAGTTATGCTCCCATAGCAACCTATAGTTGCAAAACATATAGATCATACATTGCCATCTATACTAAGCATTCACGCAAGTTCGAAATTTCCATCTATCACCATTCTGCACTACACCTTGGTGTTCAATAAAAGTTTTAAAAATTAAATGGTTTTGGTTTTTGAAAGATTTTCTAGAAATCTTTCCAAGTAAGGGAATGGTTTTAACGAGTCTTAAGTACTCATCAGATTGAGAAGATAAAATAGAGTATATCTTGATATATGTTGAAGTAGTCTGGATCGATTTCGAGTGAATTATGAATTTTTTAATTTTCGGTGAAAATAGTGTAAAATGGATTATTTCGCATAGTATTGGTTTCTGCTAGGTTTCTGAAGTTTTTTTCTAAAACAAAACATTGCCATGAGATTTAGAATAGTCGAAAACCTATGCTCAATTCACTTCCGAGAATACCAAGAATCAAGGTCAACCAGTAGGGGTGCTTTGGGAGAAATTCTGCTACACTCGAACGGTGATACATCGAAGTTTCGAACTTGCGTGGATGTGTATTATAGACGTTAATGTAAGTTACGAAAGATCCATCAGGTACACCACATGCAGACAGGATTTCAGTCTTCATTTTTTTTTACTAATAGGTTTCCCCCAATGACTTCTATAAACTGGCCTATAAACTGTACCTTTTTATCATTTGTCTATCAAAAGTTTTTTAAAATGGATAATAATTAATGGCCAAAAACGTCTTAAATTGTATGAATGATGAAGAATATCAGATATAGATTAGTTAATCTTTATTTCGCTAAATGGTATGATACATTTAAAAGGAAAAAACATTTGACTAACAATACATTTAACACAAAGAAAAATGACAAGTTAAAAAGTTGTTAAGTTTTCTTGCTTCACATCTACCAAATAAATGAGAAAAAGAAAAGGTACTTTGGTGAGTGCTTTGATGACATATTTTCACATATTCAAGGACATTTATAATTAATTGTTTTTGAATTGACTACCTGTCGGTGATCAATGTAGTATCTCTGCGTTCTAAACAACTCGATCTTGTTCGTGTTAGAGAATCATCTGCATGTTAGAAAAAAAATTATTATTATTATTATTTTATAAAATAAATAGCATTTTTCTACAGTACATAGACACGCAAAACAAACAATAATTGAAATGTACTCGAATACCTGGGCGAAAACGTTTTCAGTAATAAGGTTTAGATATTTAATCGGTCTTTGTACCCAAAATTTTCATCAGTACTCTAGATAGTCACGCTGAAGAGATTTATTCAATATTAGTGTATTTTTAATTTAGTAACGTATATTCACTAAGGTCATTACTTACATCTTAACTAAAAGGTAAATTCTACGACGTAGTCTTTCACGTCAGAATAATCACTAGTTATCCTTTTCATATCATCATTCTAAGCATTTTTTTTTCGTTAAGACTTCTCGCAAGATAACCATAATAAAGATTATGAGAGAGTAACATTCTTGATTTATGAAGAATAATCAACAGTGAAAATAGACTAATACTAATTTTCATTATATTAATATATAAACATACTGATTTGATAATTTTTCGACTATTATATTACTTGACTTATTTTCGCTTCTATATCTATTTTTTAAATCAAGAAAACAAAAAAACAATAACAAAGACTGTTGAGTTTCAAGAATCTAATACATTTTTAAATATTGAAAGCACACAAACATCTAAAATACACACACATATATACAAAACGACAGATAATACTAACATTAACCAATAATTGCTTCTTTCATAAGTTCATCCTCATCGGTATTTTTATTACTCGTATTATTATTGATGAGGGAATAAGGCAATATTTCCGTACGAGCATTCAAAATTATTGAATTTCCACCACTATTTATAGACGATGAACTTTGACCACTTGTATCAATAACCAGTTGTGAATTAGGTGAATCATCATCAAAATAGTCATCGTCTATCGGTGATTGTTGTTGTGCTGGAGCAGGAAGAGGTTGGGTTTGTAAAGGATTTACTCTTGGTAGTTGTTGCTGTTGATTAAGAGTGACTTGAAGTGGTGGCTGTAACAGTGCTCGAGATCCTAACGAAGAATAATAATCATCTAAATAATATTATATGAAATTAAGAGCGTTATCTATTCAAATTTTTACTCATTGTTTTTTCATACCTTGAGAGTCTGAAATGTTCTGTTCACTTGATGCTTTTTTTAGAATTGATCGTGGAGGCATTTGTGGTGAAGCATTGTTGTTGTTGTATGGAGGAGGAGGAGGCAATAGTGTATGGTTAGAAGTGGATGGTGATGTTACTGTTTTACTTCGTTGCTGATGCCAAGATGGTCTTTGTTGTGGCTGTTGTTTATTTAAACCAAATGGTCCTACTTGACGTGGATTATTTGATAGTATTTGAGCTGCCGGAGGAGACTGCCAACTTCCTCCTATTAGCGAGTCGATGATTTTTGTTGGCGGTTGAGAAGGACGAATTTTCATTAATGATGCTGTTGACGCTCTTATTTCACTCATAACAGGAGATACAATAGTATTTGGTTTTTTCGTTGGCAAAAATCGAGCGGGTTGATCTGTGGGTTCTAAAATTACACTTATTTATTACATGTTTATTTTAAAAAAATCATTCATTTATATCATTACCTGTTTTAATTTTTGGCGCTGTGGCTTGTGATTGTTCAACATTTGCTGCTGACGTGTTACTTTTCAAACTGGATACTTTTGGAATTCGATAAGTTGTTGCTATTGACAACGAGGATGGTGAATGGTGGATAGATGGAGGAAGAACAGTTTTTGTCGTTTGTTGTTGTTGTGCACTTGTGTTTGGTACAGAACTCGCTCGATTTTGTTTAAATTCTTGTCTGATTGTTTCTTTGGAAGAAACAGATTGCGAAACTTGTTGGGTATTACTCAGACTACTCGGTGAATTTGTCAATGGAATATCGAGTTGTGGCGCAGCTGGATTGTGACGTTTTATTTTAAGAACTATTGGAGGTTTGACTTCGCTTTGAATTGAAGGTACGGTAGGTTGAGGTAGAGTTGAACGATTTACTGCCAAAGATGAGTTTGAAACAGCGGAGTTTACAGATGGGTTATTTATAGACGGCCGAGATTGAACAAGTGCACGATCTCTGTGAATGTAAACAAATGAAAATGGTGTTTTTAAGTAGAACTGAAAAATGATATCTTTTGACTACCTAATCGATGTCTCGTTTCCCAGTAAATCAGGTGTTGACATAACCTCTGTTTTGATAATGACATTTGATGCACTATTCTTTTTGGTGGCTGTCATCGGTTGTGACTGACCTGGTAATCGTTTGCGTTGTTTTTTAACGGTCGACTGAACACTTGTCATCGTCTGTTGTGATTGCTCTCCCTCAGAAATTGTTGTTGAATTTTCTCCACCTGAGCCACCCCCAACTCGTTTAATAACAACTTTTAGTGGTTTAAAATCTCCACTGCCTGAACTTGAATTTGTTTGATCAGGCGAGGATGAAGAAGATGTTGGTGTTACCACATTTGATTGGGACAAAGAGGAACTACTCTGAGATTGATGAAAGGAAGTTGACGATGGTGGTAACGGTAAATTTTGACTTTGCACTTTGAATGTACTTTTACGTTGTTTTATCGTGTTACTACCGTTTAAATTATCCTTTCGAATTCGCTTGATTGTACCTACAAGAAAAACTCAGTTGAAATTGATTTTTCACGATTCAAGAACACAGATAGCTCCGATTCTCTCTTCGATTTTGTAACAAATGCATTATCAACACCGTAAGCTCCTTGCTATCATCGTATAATCCTGTGTATTTTTTTTGAGACATTTAGAAATTCTACATCTTTCTATTAATAAACTTTACGTTATGTATTTCTTGAATTAAGGAAAGCTTACTAAGTAAAGCAATTACGAATTTCTTTCATTTTTTGCAATATGATAGCTACGTTTAGATCATTCTTTTACCTTGCTGTTGTTGTGCCTCCGCTAATTTTGTCGCTCTCAGTGGTTGTTGTTGATTATCTGCATCGTTAGACAAATTATCTTTCGATTGTGATCTTGGACGCTTTTTTATCTTTTGAACAGATGTTGATGACACCGCTGTTGAAATGATATCTGACGAAGTTGGTGATTGAACTGGACTAAAATTATTTCCATTTCCATCTTGAGATGAATTCTGTTGAGTTTGTTTATTACTACCACTGCCAAAGAATGAAGCTGGAGGCGTAGAAGGAGATAGTCCAAAGAAGGACGGGGTAGCGGTAGATTGTGTACTCGATGGAGTTGGCACAATCCCGCTGCTTATTGGAGTTTTGGGAGTTTGTGGTAGTATCAGATTCGGAGGTATATTTGATGAAAAACCAGCAGATTGTAGAGTGTCGAATAAAGGTTGTTGCTGTTGTTGAAGAGAGATAAATGAAGATGGATACGGTTTAGAATCATTCGAGCTTCTACGATAGTCTAAACAGACAGAAAATGTCCTGAGCTATTTTTGTCAGACAGATGATCTGATGTTTTGCGGAGTACGTATAGATTCAAGTTCCAATTTCATTCTTTTTAAATTGATTAGAATGTACAACTGTCATTTTTTTTATCATACTCATTATAGCGTAAAAAGACTTACCTTGTTGATAATCTTGAGATTGTTGCTGTTCGTATGATGTGGGCTTTTTTGTTGTTATAACCATTTTGAGTCCATAATCGGCATTTTTAGCTGTCATGCGAGGTGAGATGGAGCTTTCATTTGGATGATCAAACTGTGTGGCTAAAGGAGATGAATACGGTGATTCAGTTGTTGACAACGGTAGGGAACGTCGAATAAGAAGTGATGATGATCCTTCTAAATCTTGGTCTTGATCGTCCAGCGGTTGAGGAGATCCATTTAGATCTTGTACGGACGGAATTTCTCGATCATTTGAAATTGTCATACATGGTTGAGAACGTTTAAGAGAATTAATTGTACGCCATTGGGGACGAGATGTCCCAGATGACAGACGACGAGTGACGCAGAGATTTGACGAAGGTTGGTCAGCTAAAAAATATTAGATTCAAAAATTCAAAAGATATAAAATAGAACTTTTTCTTTGCAGAATATTGGTTTTCTTACGTTTATTTGGCTCGGCTATTGCTGCTGTATTATTCGATGGAGATGAAATCAATTTTGAATATTGATCTGACGATTGTGACTGCAGGGATTGTAGCGACATATTATGTGCTGTATTAACAACAGTAGATGACAGTTGTAAATTGTGTGACTGCTGAGAACGTTGTAATTGTTTCTGTCTTCTTAATACGAAATGGATAAGTTCTAAAATAGACTGATGTCTTAGAAATTCAAGTTGATCTTCTTTCTGATGTGTGGAAATAATCTTTGGATTGTAAGGATTCGATAAATTCAAAATAAATGTATATAAACAATTTGATCGACAACATGATACCGATAAACTGTCGAGTGTTAGTAAACATAATTCACACGTTATTTTGTCACTTTCTTCATCTCCTTCATCAGATTGCATTGAATTTTCACTGAAGCAGGTAATAAAAGAGAAAGTTCTATTTATTCTAATCTCAAGTTATCCCAACTCGATAAAGTTACAGAAATATTCTTGACATATTCAATTCTTATTTACTATAGTAGATAAAATTTTCGTGAAATGAAAAAACATACCTGTTCTGCTGTCGTGTAAAACATTCGTGTAATAGTAGATTAAACTGGTATTGTTTTTGAATTAATTTCATAATTTGGAGTAGTTGTGATAAATTAGTAAAGGGAATTTGTTTCACTTGAATTGCAGTCATATCTTCTGATAGATAATAATTGATATCTTCGTTTAAATTCGTCTTCATCATTGTTTGTAAATATTGTAACGTTATTAACGATGAATAGTTGTCAATATTTGTTAGAATTTTAATATCATCCACGATAGATGATAAAATTAAAAATGGTCGTCGAAATTCTAAAACAAAATAGCCAGGTAGCAATAAACTATTCTCTAATGTTTGTGGAACGAATGTAATATTAGAATTGACAGATACATCCATTAAATTATTGGTAGAAGATAATCGATTAATATGAAATTTTATAATAGATTTATGAGCTAATAAATATCGTTTGGATGTGGGTGATGGACATAAATTGATGAGAATATACAATGGGCATGAATCATGAACATTGTCCACTAAATGAGATAAATAAATGTTAAAATATTCGTAATACACAAACATTTGGTAAAAAGAGAAACAAAAAAAAAACAGTTTCAGTTGAAAGAAAAACTTGTTTAACTATTTATATAAGTTTTTGATGACTGAATCTCGCTTTCAATATACATACGTACTCAAATTATCAATTTTTGTTTCTTCATCTGTTTCTTTCTCATTTAAACGTATTCTCATTGGTAATCCTTCACAAGATAATTGAAATCTTTGCAATTGTTTGTAAATATTTTGTTTATGAAGCAAAACTAAGTCATATTCTAAAACTTTTAATGCTTTGTAGCCAAGACGTTTCGAATCATTTTCTGTCAGACAATACATAGACATATAACCATTTAAATGTTGACGAAATAACGAATAATTTTGAGATTTTAAAGCTTGACACATATGAGGACAAGAAAGTTTCTCACCTAAAATATTGTCAGAGAAGAGAAAGTATGTTTTTAATCATAATGATCAATCGACAGGATACTTTTTATTTCTCCTTTTCATTTATCTTTTCTTACCTCCTATACCATTTGTCGTTGTTGTTGATGTGGCTGTTGTTGACGAATCTGTAATACAAATGTTAACAGTTTGCAATTTTTCTTCTTCATTAAAATTAATTTCAATAAAAAATTGATCACAATGAAAATAAAGATTAGAACTATCTTTGAACAATTTTAAATTACAATACTGAGCGGCTAATTCTAATTGATTATAAAGATATTCATTTGATATGATAGATGTTGTATTTATGAGAGATGAAGAGTTAGTCTCTGTCAAATATAAATGGGATAATAGCTTTTCATAACATTTGTGTAATTGTTGATTTAAATTAGTTTTCGTGTTGTTGGAATTGTTCGCTCGTTGTTGAACGTGACGTAGAAGATCGGACCAAGATGGTGGTGGTGTTAAATATAAACGTTCAAGAGACAAATTACTTAACATAACGGCGGGATTCATAGCAAATGTTGATATTTTTTATTTTAAATCTACATCTATAATGCGAGAAACAAATATAAGTCAGTAAATCAAAGACAGAATATTCGAAAGAAAAATATCTCTTCTCAAATTTCAGAAAATTATTTGAAGAAACTCATGTTCTTTCTCCATATAAAACTATATCTTGGTTTATCATTAAAAAAAAACCATCAAATAGCAGCTTATAACAACCTGCACAAAATTGTGTAAGACTTACATATCAACCCAAAACTTCTTACTAACTTTACACCGATATGGTAATTTATGACGATTAGAATAGGAATTATTAGAAAATGATAGGACTAAATTATCTCAAAATTTAAAATAGAAATTTATTTATGAATGACACAATCTGACTGATATGAATTTAGAAGAGCTTTTTATTACTTATAAAATTTTCTACATTCTCTTAAGATATAGAAATCGGATTTCGAGAGATGTTGATTGTAGTAAAAATTGATTGTAGATATTATTTTAGTTCTAATACAATTACAAACGACAAAATAACATTCCAAAAGTATCAAAAAAAGACTATACAGTGCAGACTAATAAACTACGTGAAAAGAAAATTAACGAGGGAACATCTTCAGGCGGTAACGTCCTATTTCTTTTGTTAATAGATAGAGAGTAGTGTCATTTTTAGTAGTCATCACTTCGATCAAAAAAAAGAGTTTGGAAACACGTATATTTAAGAGTAACGAAAAAACGTAGTTAACTGAAAACATTACATGCTTGTCCCTAAGCCAGTAAAATTTGATAACTGGCGAAAGGGAAGAGTTAAAAGCCTGAAACTTTCTGGACTATTGACAGACGATTAGTATCCCTATAGCAAAAAGTTTCAGACCTTAATTCGCTATTGTTGCAAAGTTTTGAAATTTTTAGTTTTGTATGATGTATGGTTGGTGCAGGCAAAAAAAAAATTCATCACTTTTGAAAGAAGCAATATGAACAGAAATGCTTTTACGTTTTTGACTAGGACACTACTCTCTATCTATCAGCAAAAGATCATTGAAATGGAAGGTTATTACCTGAAGATATTCCCTCCTAAGCCATATAAATTATACCAACAACAGCGATGAACAAAAGAAAACTGTAATTAGTTAAATGTTCTTATCCAAGATGTTTTTGGTGTACGTATACTCGTTGTGATATATTCACGATTATCCATGAATCGTTGCAACGGTTTTGGAATATAGACTTGTTGCTCATTCTAAACAAACACAGGAACCAATAAGAGATGTCTGCATAAATTCGTCTCTTTTTCTCTCTATTTCAGAAACGCAATTGCTGTAACAGAGTAACACTTACCGGTCTCCAATTTGCCTCAATTAACGCTGTTATGACTCGTGGTAAAGCCATCGCGGTACCATTCAACTACAATATTTGCAAAATAGCTGATGAATACTTTATTCTGTAGCTGATAGTTCAAAATCTGCAGAAGACTGTGACCGGCGGACAGAGGATAAGGGGAAGACCGAGAGCTGCTAGTTCGTTTCTGGAATTTCTGACTTTCCGTCGCTGAAAATTTTCACACTGGCGAAAAACCTCTTTATGGTAAACTTTTATGTTAATTTTTCACTTCGATATTTAAGGAGGAATATATCCTTTTTACTACGCAAAAGTCTATCTTTCTTCTGGAAAGTCTATCTAAGCATTTCACGTGAGATTAAAAGTTTTCCGCCAAAACTAGACCAAAAAACAAGATTCTTGAATGACAATAGAAAACGACGACAATTTACCGTATGCGCAAAACGTTCTTCAGTATTATCATCAATATATTTGATATGTAATCTTCTACTTTGAAAATCACTACAATTCGACGCACTACTAACCTAAAACAAAGAGACAGAAACGTTTTTATTTCATTAATTTGTTGCTCTACACCGTTCTGACTTCTCCGTAAAATTGTTTAGCTGGCATCCATGCCTCAATGTCATTTTTTCTATAAGCTGACAGACCCAATTCTTCTGTCGGCATATCAAGAATTCTAAAAAAAAGAAATCATGAAAATTTGAAATCTCACGAGAAGTAAGATTGATGTCACTTCTACCTAAAATGGAGACCTAATTCACTGTATAAATCCGTTTGTATATTGACAATGTCTTCTAACATTTTATCACTAGCGCCCGGTTCATCACTTGTCACACAATACATTTCGACTTTTGTAAATTCGTGCACACGATATAAATTACCTTCGGATTTACCTCCAGCCACTTCAGCACGATAACATCGACTACACGCTGCCAATCTAAATTAAACAAAAACATATCAGTAAAGAGATAGAAG
This sequence comes from Didymodactylos carnosus, assembly GCA_905250885.1. Lineage (NCBI taxonomy): Eukaryota > Metazoa > Rotifera > Eurotatoria > Philodinida > Philodinidae > Didymodactylos > Didymodactylos carnosus. The sequence goes on along the minus strand of CAJNOQ010002893.1, from coordinate 6,436 downwards.
AGCAAAAACTAAACCTACTTTAATGGCAGTTCGTCTTTGCGAAATGTATTATGTTTTAGTAGTCCGGCTAAAGCCATTTCAGATGTACCAGCTAAACAGTAACGACCAAATTCTTCACCATAATCCAACTGATAAACTTGAGTGCGTTTGTCACGAGTAGGAAAACCACATGATTCCTAAATTCATTGTTAACAATTAATAACTAGTTTTTGTTTTTCAACACAACTACTCACTATTATTCCATGGTGCAGGATATCTGGTACAGAAACCATTTTAAAACCCTACATAAAACAAAAAAAAACCTGGGCATTGTATGAAGACAAGTATTCATAAAATTCGAAACACACATAATCTGTTAGTTTTTGAAATGTATAATACATAAGTGCACGTTCAAAACGAGCAAAATCGTTAAATAGCGCGTAAGAGCCACGAAACGATACTTGACCCATATTTCTAAAACAAACATATCAACATATTTATTCTGAAAAAAAGAAAAGTATCAGATTTACTCTAATAGCAACATATTAAAATCTGTGCCAATTTGATCGACGGTTCGTTGTGATACACTTAATTCTAGAGAGAGAGACCAAAAAAGTGGCTGTGAAAATCATAACTAATTTCTTCGTCTTAGTCACGTTCTCGTTCAATAACCATTGTCTTACCGGGTTTTTCTCCAACTATACGTATCACTCTTGCGTCTGTTTCACATCCAACTGGCTAAAAATTAAAATAAATCTTGCATAAGAACAAGAGAACGAAAATGTGAGATAACATATAGAGTACCTACGACTCACAGAGTCTGGGTGTGTTTGACTTGGTAATTTCATTGCTTGATTGTATAAATCTTGAATTTTCAGTTTTATTTGTTTCTGAAATGAAGCGGATTAGCAGAAATGAAAAAGAACAAATTACAGCTTACTTCTCCTTGTAGTGGATCAAGCTTTTTCTCTTCTATTCTGTGAATTAAACCTTGAATCTCTTTATATAGATTGTGCTTCAAATTAGAAAAAAAAGGAAAAAATTATTAATAATTCATCTTTCTACATCCAACCAGATAGAAAATCGTTTTTCAAAAATGTTCACGTACTACTTGTAATATGTTGGCATCGGCTTTTCTAGCAAAAATATTTTCGGCAATTGTATTTTCGTATTGTTGGTCGAGTATGTAATCCCAATTTAATTGCGCTGCTCTCAGATCAATCTCTTGATATGGATTTAGTCGATTAATGTGGCTTTTAACTTGATCTAAATAGACTTTATGATCATTGAACGACCAAACATCAAATGTCGAAGATTTTTGTTGATGAATGAAACTTTTTTGATTATGTTGCTGATCATAACGTTTAGTTAAAAAGAATAAACAATTTCTAATAGGTTGTGTACTATTGAACGGTAAGAATATTTTATAAATTGACAAAGACATGTTCTAAAAAAGGTGCAAATAAAAAATCTTTCACTAAGTGTTTGTATTAGTAAGACTAATTATGCTTTATAAAGGTTTGAAAGTCCACTGAGAGAAGTGCCCGTAACCTAGAGTGAGAGCACTCACAACATTCTGAAGAGTATTCAAACGATATCCATACAAACATTTATGATATCTAAAACGAGTTGGAGCCACAAGTCGAAGCAGTACGGATTTTAAGGTAACAGCAGCTAATGGTAACTATGTTACATTAAAAACCGTACTATTTCTGACAGCTCAGACGTACTTTTTAGCGCATCCAAAATGAAACATCTAACTCGAGCACATAAAAACTCAGTCGTCCTAAACGCGTCTGGACGCTGTTTGACAAACACATCTGATTGCGTTCTTTATAATTTAAAAGGAAAAACGCGTTCTGACAAATGCAAATGTTTACATGTTGATTGTACTCTATCGAGAGCACAGAAAATTAACGTCTCCAATAGTGTTACAGATGGTCGCCGATTAAATGACTCCTATATTTCTTTACACTAAATGCTATGTGGTGAGATTAATCATCTCTTCTAGGAACATATAATTGCTACGTACACTATAGAGAACGTATCCACTATTATTAATTAACTATTAATATAGCATATAACTATTAATTAGAAATTAAATCTGCAGAAAGAGAAAGATATATGTACGATCAGAAATAATTGAGAGACTATTTAGGCGAGAAAGTGTATAGACAAAGCTTTTAGTCTACTTTCATTTCACTCAGTCAACTTAAAAATCGATTATCATCAGACAAGCTTGAACAATAATAGATATCAGCCTTTTCGAAGGATGGAAGGAAGAATACCCCGCCTTGCAGCTGCCATTTCCAGTATAGGGTGCTACCGAATAGTAGTTTATTATAACCTGATATCTTCCCTGCAGCTGACAAACTTCTGACATGGTCGCCCTTCTCGTTACTAGTCATCAACCGCAGCTCTGGACAGAAGACTAGTCTGGCACAGCGTTCTTTCGCCCAATTACTTGAGCGATACACACTTACTAACCACATACTGGCTTTTCAGAAAGTTATGGGAACTAGCCAGAGGAACTGTATTGTACGTTACAACGTAGTGAGTGTCGGACGGCTAATCCGAGATAACTTGTCTAGGGCTATTACATGACCAGGTGACGCCGAGGTTCGAACACTACGCGTTTGACGTACGTGACGAACAACATAACCACTAAGCCATGCTTAAATGTCTTTTATTTATTTCAGTCGTTTCAGTTTCGATTAGTGTGTATTTCAGATATATCTATTGGTTCTTCATTCGCCATTAAAAAGAACAATTAGCATTCGCCATATTTGTACGACATCTAACTATATTTATGTAGTAATAATGACAAAAAACTGATAAAAAATTGTGATCACTTGCATATGCACGAAGAGAGTAAGAGAGTAAGAGCAAAGATAGACATTAACCAAGTAGATAGTCAGGTTCAAACAAGACAGCTCATGTCATATAGGCGAATACAGAGATCGTCTCGGGCCACGTTTTTACGGTCTAGTCCGTGTCCGGTCTAACGAATTTTGACCCGGTCCGGCCCAGAGTGAACGCATTAGGGAACTTAAAGAATCCAGATTTCGACTATTTCATCGTAACGAGCATCGCTTAAAACCTATCAATTGACAAAAGAAAGTTGGTGGTAAACACTCAAAACCAAAAAAAAATTCAATTTACTCTCATTAGTGCCTGAGGGGGACCAAAGGCACAAATTTTGACAAAAAAATTTTTCTGCTAAATATACATCATTGAACTCAGTTTCGTACGTTTGTTTTCTTAATGTATGTAAAAAGCGGAATCGAACGGTATATGACTCCAAGAAAATGTAAAGGGAACACTAAGCAGGGGGGAGTAGAGGAAAGTTTTTTCAATTAAAAGTAGCTGCTTACAAACTTTATTCAAAATAAACACGATATTCATAATCTACGTACAAAGCGGAATCGAATGATGTGATTTTCTGAAAAAATGTTTTCGTCATAACTTCTTTCCCTTGGTTCCCCTCAGGAATCGAGCGAAATTTTTAGAATTTCTATTCAAAACCAATACTATATTCGTAATCTACGTACGAAACTGAGTTCAATGATGTATATTTAATGTATATTTAGCAAAAAAAAAATTTTGCCTTTGGTCCTCCTCAGGGCTAATGAGAGTAAATTGAATTTTTTTTGGGTTTTGAGTGTTTGCCGCCAACTTTCTTTTGTCAATTTATAGGTTTTAAGTGATGCTCTTTACGATGGAATAGTCGAAATCTGGATTGTTTAAGTTCCCTATAAAGGGAACTTGTTCCCAAGTTTTGAATAAGAAACGTGGAACTAGGACCAGAGGCGCAAATAATGGGAGGGTGTGAGAGGGTGCGCATCCCCCGAATAATTGAAAAAGTTGGTGTTATTTTATCCATTACTCGCACAAATTTTTTTTTATCAATTTCACACTACCTCAGAGAAATTTTGGTTTACGCCCCCCTAATGTTCGGCTCCTATTTGCAGCCCTGACTAGGACATTGATCTGTTTTATTACTGAATAAACAACAAAAAACTAGATTACAAATAATAAAATATTTTTGACGCAATTTACTATATTAGAAACAAAGAAATTGTGCGTCGACAAATTCGATAAGTATCAATTATTTTTAGTACATTTTTAAAATTCAGAAAAAATCACCAATAAAATTGAAAATAATAGTAGAAACAGAAACTAAAACAATCACATTCTTTAGATATTAAAATTAAAAATATTGATTTGAACACAATATGAGATATAGTTACAAAATGAGCACATCTGGCTCAAACTAAAACAGCAAAACCTAATACTAATACTATCCATAAAAAGCAGAAATAAATGTAAAAATAGAAGGGATTCTAGTGTCAGTGTGATTATGAATTTTGTTGATGAAATTGTAAAATTGATCGGAAATTACCAACTATATATGTCCAACTCGACGAAAGTAATTCTATGTCACGAAGTAATTGTTTACAACAATGAAATTCATCTGAATTAACATGAACCTAAAGCAAATACACTCATCGAAAAGAAATGGCAATTTTTTACACTTTTTTTCTACTTACACGTAATGGAATTTTTCGAGTGTTAGTCAATAGTGTTTTTAATTTAGGTAGAAGTTTTGTCCATTCTTCGAGCAGATCTACAAAGAAGTTATTAGATTAAATAAATTAGAACTAACGAACAGAGGAATAAAAAGTGAATAAGGATACACCCATCCAATAGTTAAAAAATGTTTAACTTCCCATTCTCCAACTTCTAGATCCTCATTACCTCTCTGCAAATAACTCAGATTATTCGCTTACCAGTTATTGACGTCGATTGTTTATTATCATGTTTTTTTGATTGATCATTTTTATTCAAAACACATGTTCGTACGGTCATAGTTGATCTTGTTGTATTTGGACTTAATACAGGAATACGAGACAATTGTTTTTTTGATTTTGTTACTTGTAGTTTTTGATCATCATCTAGCATACACTTTGGATCTACATGAACAATACTTATTTCTTGATAAATATGTTGTTCACTTTCTTTTAATCTCAACTGTTGATCGTCAACGATTGATTTAACTAAACAAAAACAAAAACAAATTCAAAAAACAACAACTAGACAACGAACTAGAACAGTCATCGCATTCTCATACATGTTTGTTGATTAAGTTCGTCGCTATTTTCATCGGCTGTTGGTAATAAACCTATTTGCATTTCTTTAAAACTCTTATTATTCTCATCGTTCTTTGAAATTGATGAAATATGATAATGATGGTGAGCTGCTGTTATTTTGACAGAGTTTTCTAAACGATAAATGTAATCATCGACTGGTGCTAATAAATTACAGCTATTATCGCTCAAATGTTTTAAATCATTAAATGATGAATGACGACTCGTAACGACTTGCATGGATTCACTTAATACGCGATTTGCTAAAACAAAATAAATCAAATCAACAAACTATCCAAGACTGCAAGGAAATAAATTAAAAAGAATTACTTTTAAGAGAAAAGAATAAAAGATTCTGATGTAGCTATAGTTTTAATGTTCATCCTCTACCTCTACTCCTCAATCCTCTTTGTTAGTATGAAGAAATTCTCAATTTTTTTAAAAAATATTCAAAAAATGTGTATAACATACGATTTGTAAATGTTAATAAATCAGTGATGGATTGATCCAGAAATGAATCGGATTGATGAGTACATCTTAGAATATCAATTCCATCATTATTGTCATCTATTATTGAATCAAAATATTTTCCATCACATGCATATTTCTCGGCAAATGTTGACAACGATTTATTCACAATTATTTCATCTGATATAGCAGGAACACGATGAAGTTTTTTCGTTTTTGTTTTCATCATGTGTTCATTTGGTGTTGAATTATTATTATGGTTTTTTAATTTATATTTTGTGAATGTTTTGTAACGTGGATCAACATGATTCAATGAAGGTGATGGTGACGTTAAATTTGTAATATTTAACAGAGCACTCGGTTGAGATGAAGACAATGAATCTGATAGACTGGCGTATTGTTCAGTGTATCCATTTGAGTATAATGTAAACGTCTTATTTAATACACGTTTATTAGACATTATCTAAAACGTATAGTCATAAACAACAAAGTTTCTTAAGTTTATTTACACATATTATAGGATTTAGAAATATTTTAATTATGACTCTATTTCTGTTTAATGAGATTCGTCAACTTTACTTTTCTATAGTTGCCACATTGCGAACAAATATATACAGAAACAAACGGACATTCTTTTCATATAAATATATACACTTATAGTAAAAGGAACTGTTAAACTTTATCTAGCATTGTAATAAAAAACCAGCGATTAAGATTTATTCGTATGTTTTGCTTACGCAATAATGTGTAAGACTTTCACAAGAAATCTTTCAACTTGGTCATTGATATTGTACATGATAAATTTATCGTTACAGTCTTTAGATGCTATGACGAGAGAAGGT
>CAJNOQ010002892.1:0-22233 GCA_905250885.1 Didymodactylos carnosus | reverse complement strand
TTTATGCATACTGATCCTTAGTGGTCAAAGTTGTTGGGCCTGAATCTCGTGAAGAAGACACTTTCAAAATGAGATATTTTGGTTTTCTTAGTTTCACAACATGCTCTACCGATCTAGCATACAGAGAAAAAAAAATAAAATTTGACAGGTGCCGACCATCTGTAAAAAGGTCGGTTTTCTCATGGACGGTCTCATAAGTAGTAAAAATCAATATACCATATCACATCCTCTAAACGTTTTTAATAATGTTTACCATCGTATTTTGCTTCTGTTTTATATGGATTCAAGCCATTAGCTATGGATCACCGGTAAAATTTCCAGTTTTTACCGAATTGTTCTATCAGTTCTTATCAGAAATCGTCGCAGGACAGGGCTGCCCTGTTGCAGGACAGGGCTGCCCTGTTGCAGGGCAGGGCAACAAAAAATTCCTTGATTAGCCCAGATTTTCAAGCTTCTTTTTAAGTAAAATTTTGAGATCTCTCGTATATGTGTAAATAAAAATGACAGCCGACTTTTCTAAAATTGATAATTAATAAAAAAAAGATTCTGTTACGCACGAGAAACACATCCAGTGTTTGTGATGAGTTTCTTGAAGATAAAGTCTTCGAGGTAAAGGAGAAAAACTTTCTTTTACACTGCAGGACCAAAAATAAGTTGTGAGTAATTTTTTGACAGGGCAGGGCGGCAGAACAGAACAGGGCGAAAAAAAGTTGCCCTGCGACGGTCTCTGGTTCTTATACTCTGAACTATTCCCTTATTTTGTAATTCCAAGTAAAGTCAGTTTCTGCTAAAATTGAAGCTAACAACATGTTCAGTAGCTATACAATATACCGTTAGAATCCCGTTAGACATGATTATACAACAAACCAAAGCTCTTTTTCAAATAGATCGATGACTTACGTAGTTCAACAACAAGAACAAAAGATCCACAATCGGCCGGTCGAAGACAAGTTGCTGTTCATTTGTTTGAATGGAAATGGGCTGATATTGCAGCGGAATGTGAACGCTTTTTGGGTCCCAAAGGATTTTCCGGTGTTCAAGTATGCTGAATTTTAATATTTTGAATGACAGATAAAGTGGAGTTACCTTTTACTGTATATAGGTATCTCCACCTAACGAACACGCATTAATTGATAGAAGACCGTGGTGGCAACGTTATCAACCAGTAAGCTATAAATTGATTAGCCGAAGTGGAAACGAACAACAGTTTATCGATATGGTTAATCGTTGTAACGCTGCTGGTGTACGCATTTATGTTGATGCTGTAATCAATCATATGGCTGCAGGTGGAAATCAAGGCTCTGGCGGTAAACAGCGTACTATTCCTAATTAATGTTTTAGCCTATTAAACTGAGTATATCGAATTTAGGTTCATCGTACAATCCTGGCTCAAAAGATTTTCCTGGCGTACCTTTTAGCGCATGGGGTATAAGATAAGCGTGCAGCATAGCCATCGATTATCTATTCTGTTTTGGAATGTTTAGATTTCAATGATGGATTGTGCAGGACAGGTAGTGGTAATATTGAAAACTATGGTGATGCTGATCAGGTATACCATATTTACATCTAGACTAGATGCTATCACTGAGCTGTATTTTTGCTCATATAGGTTAGAAATTGCAAACTGGTTGGTCTACCAGATTTAGCGCTCAGTAAGGATTATGTAGTGGGTAAAATAGTTGATTATATGAATAGATTAATCAACATTGGTGTAGCTGGATTTCGAGTTGATGCTGCTAAACATATGTGGCCACATGAGTTGAATACTATAATTTCCAAATTGAATAATTTACCCCAACAGTGAGGAAAAAATACAGTGGAAATCATCATAGTTCAAAATTTTTTTTTTCTAGAACATTTGGAAGTGGAAAACGACCATTTATTTATTTTGAAGTCATTGATCTTGGAGGAGAACCTATTAAGAATACTGATTATACCGGGATGGGACGTGTATCAGAATTTAAATATGGAAAATTTCTCTCAGAAGTAGTAAAAAAAAAATTCGGTCAAAAGTTAAAATATTTGAGCAACTTTGGCACAGGTATTTTATCTTCATTAAATAAGCTGAATGATTATTAAAACAATTTATTACTGTGATGATTATATTACTTAACAGGTTGGGGAATGATTCCCGATGGTGATGCGCAAATATTTATCGATAATCATGATAATCAACGGGGTCATGGTATGTTAAACGAATGTATTAAAGCTGGTTTTAAAAAACTACGATGAAAATGCTAAGTTGTTACTTAACAGGTGCTGGTGGTGAAATTTTAACGTTTTTCGAAAGTCGGGCATATAAAATAGGAACAGCATTTATGTTAAGTTGGCCATACGGTAAGTAATTCAACTTTTTCTTTCAAAATCAATTTCCACTTATTTTTTTTAAGGATATCCTGTTATTATGTCCAGTTATAATTTCGATAGAAACAACGATGCACAAGGACCACCTTCAGACGGATCCGGCAACACGAATGCTGTAATAATCAATGGGTAATCAAGTTGTATAGAAAATTTGAGAGTAAAAAAGTATGACGGTTAGGTATTATTGTCAAAATGTTTTAGTGATTCGACGTGTGGTGGTGGATGGGTATGTGAACATAGATGGAGACAAATTACGAATATGGTTGGCTTCCGAAATGTAGCCGAATTTCAACCGGTGAATAATTGGTGAGAATATAAAAATAATCTTATTCATTCATAGCTTGTGAAGCACCATTTTCGATGTTTTTCTAGGTGGGATAATGGAAACAATGCGATTGCCTTCTCTCGTGGAAACAAAGGTGACTATGAAACAGTTTTATAATGAAAAAAGCCGTGTCGATGAGTATTCATTATAAACGACTACTTCGTTTCGTTTGTTTAGCGTTTATTGCCATCAACAATGATGATCAAAGTATCAACCATTCTCTTCAAACGGGCCTACCAGGTGGTCAATATTGTGATGTAATATCGGGCAATTTGGAAGGAGGAAAATGTTCGGGTAAAACAATTACCGTTCAATCTGATGGTCAAGCTTCAATTAGCATATCAAATCAGGATGAAAATCCAATAATTGCAATTCATGTTGAAGCAAAACTATAGCTTAAAATTCATAATAAATAAGTAGTGGGTGTATATTCGTATCTATTCACTTTGACTCTACTCACTCTACTCATTTACTTACAATTCTATCATTCAAAAATCTGATTGGTTAAAGTTCTTGAATAATAAATCCTAGTCAGAAAAAAGTTAAGAATTCAAAAATCGAAATGTTTCACTTTATAGAAAACACTGAGTAATTTATCAACAAACATTTAACCAAACTCATACAAGAGTAAAAAATTCCTTAATAAAATTATCATTTTCAATATGTACACTCTCTTTTCATTTATCCTGTACAAAAATAAACTAAGAGCTTGGCTACATTCTTTAATAAAAATATATTTACCATTCGTACTTTTCCTTACAACTTTAAGCATCTTCGTTTTATTTTGTTGACTAGAAATAAACATACATCATACAAACAATATGTATTCAAAAAGTAGTGAAACAATAATATAAGAAGAACCACAAGTTAAATTAAATACTGACAAAGAAAACATTTGATTGACATATTAAAAAAAACTCTATGCAATCACTACTTTTTGACTAAACTCGTTTAGATTAAGATTATTTTTATTCGAAGAAATTGGAATAACTGTACAATAATGTTGCTTTTTCCATATACATTTTATGTTGTCTCGTTAGTTAAGAAAAAAGAAATTCACCGTACCTCTTGAAATAAAACTCATCATTAACAAAATGGAAAAAGAAGAATACACACAAGTTAAAGTAGAGACGAGTAGAAAAAATATTCTTTTTTGTAGACGCGAGTTTGTCTAAAGTGTAAAAAGAAAAAGAGAAATTCCATTTATAACCACATAGGAATTAGACAAAAATATAAATAAATATCATTGTTTAGTTTTGTTTTGTTTCATCGAAACTACTATTATTATTTATATTTGTTTCCTCTATACTATTGTCATTGTTAATAATATTTACATCATCATTATCATCAAAAAACTCTACATAATTAAATGGAAATGTTCCTTGACGATTTGATGATAACAATTGTCCTTCACATTGTCCATTATTATCGGCTTTTGTCACATAAATAATATCACCAATTTCTAAACGTAATGCACTTTTGTCATATAAACTTGGTATTCGATTTTTTATAACACGTGCTTTAGCTGGAAGTTTTAATATAGTCTAAAACAGAAGAAAACAATATATTATCATGTGCTAAGAACAAAAGTATATAGATTTCAATAGAAACAAATTAAAATCTACATTAATTCTTACTTTGGAACTATGTCTTTCATCTGGGTGACTGTTGGTACTATCAGTAAAATCTGATTTCACAGAATCATGATTCATATTTGTCTATAAAATAAAATAAAAATAAAAATATGGTTACTCTTTGTGTGGAAAAAATCAATCTGCATACCTCATTACTTGATGTTCGTTTAATTTTATCATTTGAATCAGAGCCTGATGCCATTTGTCGTTCTTTTCCATTAATTGCACTTGGTTTAGAAACCTTTTAAAAACAATAACAACTACAACATATTATTCCATTGCTAACGAAGCCAAAACATTCAATCTTACTGGCTTTAATAATGGAGCAATGTCTAAATAATGGAGTGTATAATGTTTTAAAAGTGATGGCATATCTTCAAAATTATTTTGTCCAATTTTATATTTTAATGTTCCACCTTGTTCAATTTTATTAATAATGTAATGCATTACTTTGACTCCTTCTCTAATGATGACAAGAAAATAGGTCTAGTTATTTGAGAAACTATATTATTGTTAACAACTTACTTAACACATAGGACATAGTCTCCTTTCAATGTCGTTGAATCACGAACGAGAAATGTTCCACTTTCTTGTTCTGCTAAAATATCATTTGTTTCTGCCCGAGAAAGATTTCCAAAATACCAGCTAAAAAATTAAAATCAGATTACTAAAAATAATTTTCAATTTATTAAATCACCTTTCTTTGTCATAGGGATGAAACTCATTAACCGACATCATTAATATCCATTAAATATTATCTGAAAAATACATGAAACCTCAGTACATTAATCTAAACAAATTATCGAGTATTTTTCACTATTGTTTGTTTCTCATTTGACTCAAGAACTAAAATAGAGTGGGTGAAAACGTTCCATTTACTTATTCGTGTTTTCGGAAAAAAAGTACAAGTTTTGAGAAACACAAGAAAACGACTGTAATAAAGCGAAGTCAGCACACTTTATTGTGGAATAAAGTTTTCTGTGAAAACTAATGTACCGAATGGAAGTTCTCTCAAAGGATATTGCTACGCCAATCATAATTCTTTCTTTTTCTTCGTTTTTCATAGATGGCGCTTTATATCTTTACGTATCTCAATTTCGCTATTCTTTTAGTGATCTCAGATCCTCGATCAGCAACGTACTCTGTAGGACGCGCGAAAGATTAGTAAAATATTCGTGCAATCCAACTAATTATTACGAACGGATGAGTTATATCGATTTCGTTTTGTCAATATGTTTAGTATATTAATTCTGTCACATATAATATAATATGAATACAACATCATCGGTAGATTTTATTTATTTGTTTTGGTTTCGACTTTTTTTTTGTTGCTTGCGGGTAAGATATATTATTTCATATTTATAATAGTTTGTTTCTAAAAGGAACACATTCAATAATATAACGATCAATAACTTTGTTATTTGAGATTTTTACCGTCGAAAACGTGTTACGAACATAATTCAATCTTTTAATGTAATTGGAAAAGCGTCGGTTCTCTAATGCATCTGGAAGAAATGGGGTAGAATTAAAATTAATATTAGAAGCAAATTTTGAAAAAAAACTTTTCTCATGTGTCTTTTTGGCTTTTTAGTGAACAGCATCCACTTTTTACATGTAAAGCACATATATTTCAGGTTAGTTTTAAATACACAAACATATCGAAAGTTAGAAATATAAGATAAAATTGAATTTTAGGTTGATTCAGAAACACGAAAATCATGGGTACAGTTATCGATCGGGGCTGGTAAATTTTTTTCATGTTTAGCTTTATCTGTGATTAAATAATTTATTTCTTCGATTTTATAGTAAATGTTCAAATATTTCATGATAGTGTTAAAAATATTTATCGAATTCTATCGATTGAAAATTCTCAGGTATTCATTCAATGACTTCGATCTAACATAAAGATAAATACTTTCTATCTAATAGGTTTTAATTAACACCGTTGTATCTCCTCGGATGACATTCACAAAAACTTCACAAAAATTTTGTCAATGGGTCGATTCTCGAGCAAATACAGTTTATGGTTTAGGATTTGCTAACGAAACAGATTTGAATCGAGTAAATGAAACTTTGAGTTTGATTTCAACTTACTTTCTTTTCGTTTGTCTCATAGTTTATGGAAAAATTTGTTGAAGTAAAAGAAGCAACAAGAAATATACATAGAAGTGATCAAAGGAGTAGTAGTGTAGGCACAAGACAAACACCACGAGTAACAACTCTTTTATTGATATTTTTTTTCTTCAAATTAACTAATAAGTAATTCTCTCTTTAGTCGGAAGCAGATTGGTCGGTATATTCAAATGATGAACAGTTAAAATATGAGAATGATTCTTTAAAACTGGCATTAACACAAAGGTAATGATATCAATAGTTAAAGCATATGTATTTAACTGAGATTACTGTTAGCTCTCAGAATGCAAAACAGTGGCAAAATGACTTGGAAACTTTGCGAAATAACAATGTTAAACTGACAACGGCACTTCAAGAAAGTCATTCAAATGTTGAAGAATGGAAACGTCAATTACAATTTTATCGTGATGAATGTTCACGACTTCGACTAATGGTAAACGTTTTTATGTAAAATAATCCATAAGTGAAGTCACTTTTTTTAGGTAGCCAATCACACAGTTGGTAGTACATCAAGTGGCCATAATGCCCAAGAATTGAAAAGTCTTTTGGACGCAGCTGATCAACGAAATAAAGAGCAAGAACAGGTAGGTAACATAGTACGAACCAATATTATTCATTGAATTAAAATGCTTTCATCATTTAGAAAATGTTCGCACTTGAAAATCAAGTACAAAAGTACATGTCACAAATCGGAACATTACAAAGTCGACTATCGGTATGTGAAAAAGAACAAGTGTAGTCATTATTAGACTTTTCTAAGTACACGTGGATTCTATCATTCAAATCTAATTTGTTATTATATCATCATTTTTTGGTTTGTTTATTTAAGTCGGTTGAATCAAATAATTATAGTTTAAATACAGAATTAAAGTTATTACACCGTCAAACACCGCAGCGTGATAATGTTGTTATTAGTGGCACGTCACGATCTCGTCCTATGTCACCGGGTAATAATGTGAATAATCATCGGCATAAACTAGTAAGTATGAATGAATTATTTATAACAAAATCACAAGATTTTCATGATACAATTCAAGCAAAATCTCAAGATTTACAACGTTTATGTCAACAAATATCTCAAAGTGTTGCCGAATTATAATCTATACACCTATCTATTCTGACGAAATTGTTGTGAATCATCGTACAAGACGCAAAATGAAGCCATTGTACTCAGGATATTCTCATTTCTTTCCCTATTTTGTCTTCACTCATATTTGTCAGATTTTTTCTTCTATATTATATATCGAAGGTAAAAGAGCTTCATTTTGTTTCTGTCATTAGATTACCTATTTATTTATTATTAAAATATTCTATACTTTTTTATACGACGTTTTTTTGTTGTATTTTTAAACACGAGAAGAAGAAATGGTTGTGTCTGAACGATTTGAGTTTGAAATGCTTAATATGAGACACATTGAAATATTGTTTTGCCTTTGTAACAAGGTGTTATTATCGTTCTTTTTGTTTTGTCGATAGAAATTTATGTTCAAAGTGAACCACTTCGTATTTATCGTTAGCTCATTCCACACTGACTGTTCAACTAATGCTACTGAACAGTACACTCGCATTGTTTTGTCTTGTTGTCTTTTCCGTGCGAAGAGACTTTAATGATTTTAATTTGTCGAATAATCTGTCATAATTTTCTCTCACACACTGATATGTGTGTGTGTTATGATGGTGATTTTTTTCTATTACCATAGTTCAATGGTAAAACTCTCTTTGGGCAATAAACTGAACTGTAATTTAGTGATCTTTTTTTGTGCACTTTTAATATAATTGTTAAGTATTTTAAAAATGGTCCAATTCAGTGTGTGGTTATTTTTCTTTTTTTATGCGTAGAATATACTCTCAAAAGATATAACCGGTTATTCAAACTTTTCTGTTTTTTTTTAACCGTCTTTCATTTCTGTCTAAGAGAATGAAAATTGTAAATAATTTTATTATTTTTGAATCTATTCTTGAAAAGTGAATTATCTAAAGCTTCATTTTTCAATAAGTACATTCCATAGTTCAGTAATTTTCTTTTCATATATACACTATTGTAATCACTCATTAGAATTAGCAATATATTGTTTTTTGTGAATAAATGAATGACTGGTTTCAAGTATTTGTTGTTGTTATTGTTTATTAAGAAAAGATCGAACAATATGAACAACATGACCTCGATATCTACCTATGTAAAGAATTTGGTACAATACTGCACGAGTTGACCTGATTACTGAAATAAAAGTATCAATAATTTCTATGACTTCACCAAATGTGAGAAAATTTCATTTTTTCTCTTTTTGTTATATCTCTCATCTTAATAGCCCTGGAAATCTGAAACTTTTATCTGAGACATAAATCGTGAGTATATATTACTCATATCTGATTATCATCATCTAATACCGTCTTTAATACGATCTATGGAAGAATTGCAACAAAGAGAAAAGATTTTGAAACATTAATACAATAACAGAATTCTCTAAATGTAAAAGTTTGAAAAAACCATTTTATGCTAAATTTGTAACTGAGAATACCTTCTAAATATATCTTTACTTTGGTTATTTTTTCGTAGTGTTTCCAAACAGGAAAATTCTGGAATCAAAAAGGATTTTAATGATGTTAGTTTGTACAGTAAACATTTTTCGTTAAAATTTGATGTCTCTCAGCTGTGAGCGATGCTTTGATCAAAAGTTATGACCGTTTTTCTAAGGCTTTAAATCTGTATCATACACTCGCGCCCATATACCTAAAAATTGTTTCTCTAGGCCTGTTCTAATGGTGCAACCAAGAAGGATTGGCCAACTTCTGGTCTTAAAATATAGCTGATACGTAGGGCTACAACGTACAAGAGTCTGATTTTTGATACAGTGAAGGAATTCTGAAAAACAGGTTTTCTGAATTTTTGACTTGTGTTGCCTGGAAAAAATTAACAAAAGGAAAAGTCAAAACTCGGCTCTTGTACATTATTACGATAAGTGTTTGCTTCGTTTTAAGACGAACTCGACATCTCCATCATCTATCTAGGCGGTATTTTTGAGAAAGGACCTCATTTTTCTCCTTGCTGTAGTGATATCTTGCGAACGGAGACAGATGCAGATAGAGGTAAAAGGCAAATTTCATCACCATACTTAGACATTGTCAACATTCTCTGAAAGTTTAGTCGAGATCAAACTTGTAGTTAACGAGATAGATTTTTAACAGACGGTAGACTTAAAGCTGATCCTTAAATAAATACATATAAGTTGTCATAACTTTCCAGGATTAGAAATGGAGAAAAGTTGAATGAAATCTCAGAAATCTCTAGCAAGACTTTCGACAGTACAGATACTCATAGCCCTCGCTCTCTATCATACTGCCACTGAGATTTCGATTCTGCTTACATCTATAAAAACGGCTGAATTTCTCAGTGTATATGATCAAGTCTTTATACTTGAATACATCAACTATCTATTCTATTAATTTCAAGTAGTTTACTACAATTTTTGCTATCTATTCTATTCAAAATGATTATCAACAATAAATGATATTAAAACAAATTACATATAAGATCAAATAGATATGAATAACACTTCCATATGATTACATTTACATGAATGTCAATTACTACCATCTTCAGTGAAAAATTACGTTACAATAACTGATTATTGCTTTTTCAATTTAGTTATGCACTACACAGATCATCATCAACAGAATCGCTTTTAATAAATAAGAGTTAAGTCTCGATTTAAAATGAAGAATTACAACATATAAAAAGTAAATGACAACAAGCAGATGAAATCATCCTACAATGCACCATTAGAACCGAAATGAAAAAGAACAATAAAATTCATCACATC
Source organism: Didymodactylos carnosus (assembly GCA_905250885.1). NCBI lineage: Eukaryota > Metazoa > Rotifera > Eurotatoria > Philodinida > Philodinidae > Didymodactylos > Didymodactylos carnosus. The sequence continues at coordinate 11,956 of CAJNOQ010002892.1, read as the reverse complement.
ACCTACTGCACCAGAACTATTGATTATCAGGTTAATCAATTTTTTATATTTTAAAACTTGAAAAGAGAAAAATTTGTTTATTCTTGAACCATAGTAACACTAGTAAAATGTAAAACGAGTAGGCAAAAGAGAAAATTAACGAAAGCTTTTCTTCTTCATATAAGCATATTCGCTCGTTATTTTGATTCGCAACGCACGTTTTTTAGACTGAACAGTGGGAGTATTGTATGAAAAATAAACAATAATATTTTCGTTCGTGTATAAAAGAACAATTGGCGAACTCTCTTTTATTCTTTTCGCACATAGAATAACAAACAGTTTGCCTGACATATAAATAATAAAAAGTACATTGCATTAAAAAAATGGTCTTACAAGCTTAATCACTATTATTAAAATTTATTTTTCTTGATATTAAAAGAAAAAAATGAGTACTCGAGGGTTGGTATTTCTCCTTTAATATAATAATCTGTTGTTTTCCATACAGAAGGAAATAAAACACTTGTACTCATACAGAAATTGAAATATAGTCCCGTCGCAGTTATAGAAGTCTGAAGCTTCACATTAATATATAATTATCATTCGTGAGATGTGTATATTTTAGTCGACAAGATAATCGAAAAATTATTACACAAAATGATCATTATTATAATGGGCAATCGCGTAGTGTGTGGGACTTCGAACACGAATGGTACACAGGATTATGTAAATGCAAACCTGTCGGCCGATGTAAGTATATTTCAGAATAGAAATGAAATTTGTCTGTTCATAATTTGTTTAAGCCATTGTTGAATTTTCTTGTATAATCTTTAGGTTGTTTTGCGTACTTTTGTTACCCATGTTTCATGTGCAAGGTAGCAAACAGTAATGGTGAACCGCAATGGTTAGGCTGCTGTCCCTGTTCTTTATTTGGTCTTCGAGCAAAACTTCGTACAGCAAGGAGGATTAAGGTGAATATTTGCAATGAATTATATGCATTCTGCATTGCAGATATACAGGCATTCTTCTACGATTAAAAAAGGTTTCTGGAACCAATGCAAAAACATCAGTATTTACAGTACCCATCATGCTGAGTTGAATGATAGAAAGGTTCAAAATCTTGGTGTTTTCGTTTGCTGTAGCTTACAAGTGATGAATTTTTTATGTTATAGCTAGTGTGAAATTTAGATTTCTATTTAAGCGGATGTTATAACATAGCATATTTTGTCATACGTCTTTTATTGCCAAGATCTAATTAGAGTCTAGAATTCGTAAAATCCCACTGTTCAAATTTGAAAAAGAAATACCTTTAGATGGTGTCAGTTTAAGTTAGAACGACTAATAAATCAGTTAGACGAGGTTCGGCCCACGATTTACGCACACATGTAACTCTTACTGGCACTGTTGAAAAGCGTTTTTCTGTATTTGAAGTTGAGACTTTCAAAAAGCCTGGAGTCTAATCGGATCTTGACAATAAAAGACTTATAACAAAATGTGCTAGTGTCATTTTGTAGAGCACACACTGGTGTTGAGTTTAGAGTCAAATTTCATGGAAAAAAATAATTTTTCATATTAATGAGCTTACCAGTAACTTGTGTAAATGTGGCAAAATGCCAATGAATTCTAATACAAATTTATATATCGATTTGTAGGGATCACTGATCAACGACTGTTGCGTGTCATGCTTTTGTAAATGTTGTGCTGCGTTACAACTGGCAGACGAATTAGAGAATCAAGGTTTATATTGAAATTTAATTCATAGAATCAAGCAAAATGACAAGTAAATCAGATATGAATAAACCAAAGAATTAATAGTAGAGTAAAGAAACTAAATGTACTATAGACCATATGGTCAATAAAGATAGTTTGTCATATGTGCATCTTCTCTACTATTCTTATGCGTGTGAAGTTTACTTGCAATTCATTCATAAACTTTTCTATTAAAAATCATTAGGTGTAACAAAACTTCATAATAGCACATTTTCAACATTGTTTGGCCGTCGAAAGATTTCTCTGAAAGTCCACCGTTCTGAAAAAACTTGTAGATACCATAACATTCTACAAGTCTGGATATTGCCACCCTCAGATTACTATGTCTGTCACAAATAGGATCGGTTCGCTTTGAATGAAAAAATGTTTATAAAAATGAAAAGATTTTGAAAAAGAAATATTGTTTTTTGGTTATCAAAGTCATCGACTCATAGTTTTCACACTATCTCTTTTATTTTCATCGTTGTTTTCAACATTGTATTCAAACACCTTCACTGTTTATATTCTCTCAAATACAGATTTATGTTGTGTTTATATTACGATTACCTTATTGCTGATCAAAAATAAATCTCGATTCCAGTATGAAACGATGTTATCGGATTGGAAGCAGACCCTATGCATCTGTAACCTTTCTGCTTTGAAAAACATTTTCGGTGGCAGTTCGATTTGGCTTGAGCTTTCTAAGAAAACGAATCGGTTCGGTTCAGTGGTGGGTGACGGACTACCTTTAGCTTGCTCGCTTGGATCGTCTCACAAACTTCTTCCGGTTTCTGGTACGTCACCGCCTCGTCCATCGTCAATTCTTGATAAGATTTTCCTCTGACACTTCTCCATCGACCCTCCTGAGTACGGAAAATCTCTGCTAACATAAGCTATTCATTGTTTTATCTTGATTCACAAGAATAAACTTATTTTTCAAGTGTGAACTGAAAAGTATTCCGTCCAGCGTCTCCATCTCGTCTTTTGTTCACAAGAAAAAATGTCCTTCGCAGAGTTCGCCTCGTGCATCGTCAGATTTTCAAAAAATCTTCCTCGCAAGGTCTGTCCCGTGAAGAATCTGCGTCCCCTACCTCTGATTCAGTTGGTTTTGAAAAAACAAGAATCGATCGCACCTCTAATGCCTGCAGCACAAAACTGAGAAGTATTATTCTTTTCTTTTGATTGCAAATTTCACTCCACTCCCTAGTCGATATATTGCATTAGCGTTTTGAAAGGATCATTGCAATATTATTGAACAAAGTCGAAGACTTTATATCGTATCTTGTTCTATTCTGCGAACTGCTTTTTCGATATTACTATGATCAGATTCACATGGCGATGCCGCCAGAAAACAACTCGTTCAATAATATATAAATAATTGTCACGTTTAGCACTGCTGTTATCAGTAATTCCAGCCTGTTCAGCCAGCCGCAATGAATTTTTAGTGAAACGACAAGAATAATAGAAGCTCGCAGACAATTATCCAGTCCAAACTCTTTTGATTCTCTAGTGTAAATTCTACTAAATTTCTGCTCTCCCAGAATCTATTTGGTGTAACATTAAGTTTGATGCAACTCACTCACTCGTTTTCTTTTCCACGCTGAAGAAATTGATGTACACACTAGCTGTCAACTTCGTGTTTTTCATTTTTTAATGTTGGTGTATTGATTGATTTGAAGACATTTAGTTTCTAGAGTTTTTCTTGAAATCAAGTTTGCCAAATGTTTCGATTTTTGCATCCATACGGTAAATTTCGTTTCGTTTTATTCGAAACAGAAACAACGACGTGTACAAAAACAGTACGCCTACATCACTTTTCTGCTTATTAATGCAACTAACATTTAAACTTACTAATAAATTTTTATACCAACAAACTGATCGAAATCTTCTAGGGCGGTAGCTCTATATATGAAAAGAAAGCCACGTTCTTAAAGTAAATAGAACCATGAGGATTTGAGTTCTCAGCTGATATCTGTGTAAAACACATGTGAAACAAGGCAAAGAAAACAATTTTTGTTCTCTAAAGAACAAAAATTATGTTCTTCAACTTTTTGGCATTTCTTAAAAAATGAGTTCTTCAGAGAACAATTTGTCCCCTATAGAGATCAAAAATCTGAAGAACAATACTTTTGTTCGTCAGTTTTTTGGAAGTTCTTGAAAAACTTGTTCTCCGAAAAACCTGTTCAAAAAGTCATATCTCCCCTTCGCAAATTTGTAGATTGTTTTCAACATACAAGAACCCAAGAACCTAAGAATCTAGATGTAAAATATACTAGGAGAATGATCCAAAAACGTGGTACGAACCTAAAACTTTTAGATTCGTTTCCAACATACAAGAACGCAAGAATTCAGTGGAAATCCTTGTTTTTCAAACACAAGTTTAGATTCGGCGCCATAAGCTACACAAATAGAACTAAAATGTCTTTTGGACTCAGAAACTTTTCGTACATCTATAAGAGTTGATTATCCGGCGCCATTTGTTCTTAAGACGAAATATAATTATCATCTAATTCTTGTGTTCTTTATAAATAAAACAACAAAGTAAGACATTTAAATGCTCAGTAGAAATTTTTAATTTTACTTTTTAATGATCTCTCTGTCTCTGTTAATATGGTCACGGTCTATCGACATCGCAGCTTGTGCGCAGCGCAATTGCATTCTGGTTTTATTTTCTTCTTTCGTCCGTTTTTTGGGCAAAATGTGCACATCGTGATCTAGAGAACTATGAAACTTAGAAAAGTTCTGGAAAAGGTAGGATATTCTTCCGACATTGGAGATTGATAAATGCACATTTTTCTCTCAAATAAAGATCCAGATTAAATGCCATAAGCGCCACGAGTAAAATAAAACTGTATTTTGGATTTTGAAAATTTTCCCATATTCAGTTGTCTGGCGCCATTTGCTCTTAAGATGATAAATAATTCTCCCTCACTTCTTTAAATTTCGCTTTTATTTCATTTTTTCTTGCATCTATCTTTTAAAGCAACTAAATCACAACGAACACGATGTGGTAAACTCACTATTTACGCTTCTGGCAGATTCACATCTGCTACAGTCTGTCGACATCGCAACTTGTGCACAGCGCAATTGCACTCCAGTTTATTTTCGTCCTTCTTTCGTCCCCATTATTTTGGCAAAATGTGCACCTCGTGATCTAGAGAATGCTACGTAGAAAACTTCTGAAAACGGGCGGATAATCTCTCGACATAGGAGAAATCATGCAAGTGTTGCAACAACATACAATAACATTGGTAGAGTTTATAATGCTAAGAGGAATTGTCCTCAAGCATTGAAATATTTTGAAATATCTTTGGACATTGCACGAAACACACTACCTGCTGCTTATCTTCAGATTGAGTTGCTTTAGTCTAGCATCTGTAGGATCATGGTCATGATAAGGTAGTCTTATTGGAATGACAAGGCTACATCATCACTCTGAATTGATCTTTCTGAATAATCGTGATTTTTCAATTTGCTCGTTTCATTATATAGATGTGTGAAGATAATAATGAAATTCTTGTTCGCTTAACAGAAAAGCGAATTATTTTGGTCGATCCGTGCAACTATCTTTTAAAGCTTGTTGATACTGGCATACTGATGGTTAGTAACTCATCTCGCGATGTGCGTTTCCAGAGCTCTGTTTTTATCGGCAATTAAGCCCAACATATTTTTGTTTTCTTCAGTGTCCCCTGCAAAATGTTCGCAAGCAAAACTTTTCTTTCAATAAATGAACTTTACTCACAGCATTTTCATTATTTTGAAAATTAATGGGTTGATCAACACACATTTTTCTCTCAGATAAAAGTCCAAATTCGATACTATAAGCGCCACAACTGAAAGAGAAATGTACTTTGAAATTTTCCGTATATTCAGTTGTCCGGCACCATTTGTTTTTCAGGAAAAATAATCCGCTCCCTCTTCTTCAAATTTCCATTTCATTTCATTTTTCTTAAATTTGTGTACCTAAAATCACAACGAACGTGATGTGGTGAACTGCGTATTGACCGCGGATTACTTCTGGCAGATTCAGATCGAATACAGTCTGTCCACATTGCAACTTGTGCGTAGCGCAATTTCATTCTAGTGCATTTTAGTGCTTCTTTTTTATTTTCTTCTTCATATCACCGGAACAAAAAAAATAAAGTTGGTTTAGAGTTGCTGAAAAGTGATTTTTCGTATTCATCACACTCGATAACCCAGAAGATTTTCTATTTTTGGCCCGGAGTACTTCCGAAAGTTTAAGAAAAATTTTGAAACAAAATGGCGCAAAAAGTTTTCCATGGAAAAATAATATTAATTTGAAAACTTTTCCTAAACTTTCGGAAGTACCTCGGGCCAAAAACAGAAAATCTTCTGGGTTATCGAGTGTGCTGAGTACGAAAAACTACTTTTCAGCAACTCTAAACCAACTTTATTTTTTTTCCGGTGATATGTCGTCCGTTTTTTTGGTAAAATGTGCACCTAATGATCTAGAGAACTATGAAAGCTAGAAAAGGTCGGATATTCTCCCACCATTGCAGATTGATAAATGCACATTTTTCTCTCAAATAAAGGTCTAGATTAGATAGCATAAGCGCCACGAGTAAAATAAAACTGTATTTTGGACTTTTAAATTTTTCCCATATTCAGTTGTCTCGCGCCATTTGCTCTTAAGATGATAAATAATTCTCCCTCTCTTCTTTAAATTTGGTTTTTATTTCATTTTTCTTAAATCTATCTTTTAAAGCAGCTAGTTTAATTCTTTATTCTTATAATTATAAATAAAAATAGAAAGATATTTAAATGCTGAAAATTATATTAATTGAGATTGTTGGAGATGATCTGTTAATATAACCAGTGTCTGTCGACATCTCAACTTGTGCGCAGCACAATTGCATTCTAGTTATAATTTAATTCTTTGTTATTTATGAATAAAACAGTAAGACATTTAAAAGCCGAGTAGAAATTTTTAATTTCAAGTTTTTAATGATCTCTCTGTCTCTGACTCTGTTAATATGGCAGGGTCTGTCGACATCGCAACTTATGCACTGCACAATTGCATTCTAGTTTCATTTATGTCGACAGACATTATGTGTTTTTGCTGGGATTGTTTGTTTTTTATGTTCTTATTTCGTCCGTTTTTTAGGCAAAATGTGTACATCGTGATCTGGAGAACTATGAAAGTTAGAAAAGTTGTGGAAAAGGTAGGATATTCCCCCGACATTGGAGACTGATAAATGCACATTTTTCTTTGAAATAAAGGACCAGATTTGATGCCATAAGCTTCATGAGTGAAAGACAACTGTATTTTGGACTTTAAAATTTTTCGCATATTCAGTTGTCCACCGCAAATAAATTCTCAAAATTCGCAAAATAATTCTCTCTCTCTCTTCTTCATTTTTGTTAAATGTCTTTTAAAACAACTAAAATCACAACGAACGTGATGTGGTGAGCTCCCTACCCAGGTCGAGGACTCACGACCGTATACTACAATATACGTTAAATTACGACGAAATACGTCAGTCGTAAACGTTGACAGATACGACGATATGTAAACCATGAATTACGATGTAGTTATGTCAGTCGTATACGATCGTTTACGACAAGTCAAATTTTTCAAAAAAAAATCAGAACGTAACAAAGTATACGACCGTCGTAAACTGTAGTAACCCTGACGTGTTTTCATCGTTATCGTAGCAGATTTGATCTGAAAATATATTTTCAAAATGCAGTACAGGACTGAAAATAGTCGGCACTACCAGTGTGCATGCTATCTTGTACCGGTACGCACTAGTTCCACATTTTTCCAGTCACCGTTTTGTTATCTACGATTGATTCCACTGTGTATTACTCGGACTTTTCTTCGAGAACATAGTGCAATCAAATTTTAATGCGTTCGTCAAACAGACAATGCTTTTGTCTATTTTATAATCTCTATCTGAAAAGGAAAAATCAGTATGAATTAGAGAGTAAGGTAGTAAATTCGAAGTACGTTCACAGTAAATTCAGGTATCTGTTCCCTTATCTAAATAGGTATCATTTTCACTAGTTTAGTAAAGTGCCTTATATAACAGACACTGTTTTTAGTCTCGTTTAAAATGAGAAAAAAACGTTGGTATCATCAATGATATACGTGGCGAGCTATTATATATATATACACTCTCGCCACGTATATTACAAGCGCGTACCATTCGATTTGAACAAAAATGTGACTTAATTTCGACGAAAATCTCCGCAGAGGTACGAGATCTAACCAACAATACTGCAACACACGAAAATTTGATGACTTGATGGCAGCAAGACATCGGAGATATTCAACGACAAGCACAAAAAAAACTCCTTGAAACATACCCAGTTTTGAGATAAATACAAATTATCGCGAGATCCTAATGTTGACCCATGGATAAAAATAAGACTACAACCTTCGCAACACTCATCTACTCACCAACGCTCACAATCATTATCACAACGGACTTCCACTCACCCACAATTGCAATTACAACAACAAAGGTGCCGGTCGAATCGTTTTTTAGCCAGACCTCCGCCAAAACGAACGCGCTTCAAACACCCGAATCAATATCGGCAAAGCTGCCAAAGACGGCAACCACAAACAGTATATCGACCACATTCACAACCGTTTGCCCGAAGATCGTCAACTTATCATCGACCATACTATCACCCGATGCGATTTCAGTCCTACTATTAGGATTAAAATTTACGCCAACACCAAAAACAGACTATTTCGAACTAACTAAAGATATTAAAAATTTCGTTGATCGTATGCGATGGACTAACACTCTGTCTTCTTACCACCTTTCAGACTCACCTATTCTCCGTAATAAAACATCAAAAGCACCTTCCAAAAATAATCCATATCTAGAAAAATTCATTGATTTTCTAGGTGGCATTGCTTCACAACCTGAACTCCAGTCATCACGAAAAACTAATCTTTCTTTCACACAACACCAATCATTATCATTGCTTAGAAAAGAACAAAATATCGTCATCAAGCAAGCAGATAAAGGCGGAATATCGGTCATCATGAACAAAATATATTATGATAAAAAAATTCATGAACTTCTTGCCGACCAGACTCTTTATTTTCCTTGTCACAATAAAAACAATGATTCTGAAACTGTGAAAGCTGTTCATCGTTTTGCTGAAAAACATCGTGTTCAACTACACAAAGAAGAAACCAATTATTTGACCAAAGCTGAATACACACATAACTACTTTTATGGTCAACCAAAAATCCACAAATCCGCCATGATACAAAATGTCATACGTACACAAAACAATCAAATAATAACTATCAACGAACCGGATGATCTTATATTCCGCCCGATCATTTACATCAGTTAATGGACCAACTAGCAGATTAAGTTCGTTCGTTAATAAATTGTTAAAACCATTTGAAACCATGATTCTATATGTCATTAATTCTACACAACAGTTTCTTCAACGACTACCAAGAACTGTACCACCGAATTCCAAATTAATCACACTGGGCATTGAAAACATATACACTAACATAGATAAAAACATAGCCTTAGAGACCCTTACATATTGGCTCAATCTACACCCAAATCTTTTACATACTAGGTTCTCAGTCCAGTTTATACTTGAAGCTATCGAACTAATAATTGAAAATAACTATTTTATTGTTAAAGGAGTTTTCTACCAGCAACTTCAAGGCCTAGCAATGGGTGGTTCAGTATCAAAAACAGTAGTTAATTTGACAGTAGCATATCTTGAAAAGCGTATATATCTTACATCAGCCCACTTATACCCTCCGATTGTTCTTACTCAAATTATGAATAACTATCTTAGGTATATTGATGATGCTTGGATAATTTGGAGCGATACAGATCAACAACTGCAATTGTTCATCGATTCACTTAATAGTATGCACCATTCTATCAAATTTATCAACAACATTCAACAAAAGCAAATTAACTATTTAGACGTATTGGGTTCATTAGATCACACCACAGTATCTACTGATCTTTATATTAAACCTTCTGATTCATTTAACTCCGCCACATTTGAAACGTAATATTCCGTACATACTAGTACAACGTATTCAACTAATTGTATCAGATCCAACACGACGAGAGTATCATTTAAGCCAATTAGTATTACGATTGCAAAAAAAAAAGTATCCTACACGACTTATTCAAGATGCGATACATAAAGCAAAACAACCTAGCACCATCGCGTGCGAAAAGTCAACTCCATAAATGCAAATAAAATATATTTTACAACGAAATATAATCCCAATTTACTACCTATTATGCGTGTTCTAGCTTTAGCTGTTTTTTCTACATCCAAATTGTTACACAATACCATTATACAGACAGTCACCAAATTTACGCAGACTTCTTACTTCCACACAAAAATATCCTAATCATTGTCCAGCTACTTCTCGGTGTCACCAACCAAATTGCAAAACGTGTCATACCCTCATCGAAGCAGACAGACTTATACTAAAAAATGGTAGAATAATATTTCCCAATCAGCATATGAATTGCAATACACAAAATCTCATATATTGCCTCATATACTCTAGATGCAAAGAATTCTACATAGGTGAGACCAGTATTCCTTTACATTTAAGAGCTAACGTTCATCGACTGTACAATACACATTCGTAATACACAATACTCAAGGTGAACGAACACATTCGTAATTGTTCAGGAGGGGCTTATTCTATCTATCCTGTACACAGCCTCAGATCTCCAAATAATGCAGTTCATAATCGGATCACAAAAAAATTGTTCTGATCATCGTTATCGAAGTGAATAATCATTTGACTTTCCTGATCGGCAAAAAGTCATTTTGAAAAGTGTCTAATGTCGGAGTCTCTCAAATGTCGGGGTCGCTCAAGTGTCGGTCGCTCAAATGTCGGGGTCGCTCAAGTGTCGGTCGCTCAAATGTCGGGGTCGCTCATCATGTCAAATTGTTCTGATCATCATTATCGAAGTGAATAATCATTTGACTTTCCTGATCGGCAAAAAGTCATTTTGAAAAGTGTCTAATGTCGGAGTCGCTCAAATGTCGGGGTCGCTCAAATGTCGGGGTCGCTCAAATGTCGGGGTCGCTCAAATGTCGGGGTCGCTCAAATGTCGGTTGACGGTTTCTAACAAATTCAGATGTGATACAGTCTGTCGGCATCGCAACTTGTGTACAGCGCAATTGCTCTCTAGTTTCATTTTTGCCGTGTGAAAAGTTTCTATTTCATACTTAAAACAATTCGTGATTGCAAAATTTTTTCTGTGATCCCGACCATGGAAATTTGTGTTCAATCACGATCACAAGAGAAAATGGTTTGTAACATACTCATGGTCAGCACGAAGGGCTCTATTATGGTGTAAACAATTCATCGTCTCTGGGTTTTTTCCTTCTGTGCTCTGGCTGAGTTTCAATACAACTTTGACGGTGGAAATGAAAAAAAACAAACATTAATTTTCTTCTTCGTAGGCGATGCAAAAAACTAAGGCAGTTTATTCTTTTATAAGAAACAGGAAAACGTCGTAAGGTAGGTCCTATAAATAGTCTTTACATATCACTGTCCTGGACTGGTCGATAAAACAAAGGATGGAAGTCGATACGAGGGGCAATCGGCCCCCTCACAGATTAAGCTCATATTAACGGATCTGGTGTAGTTTTTGTCGACGATTAACCCCAATATACTTTTGTTTTCTTCAGTGTCCCCTGCAAGAGTGTTGGGAAGCAAAACTTTTCTTTCAATAAATGAACTTTACTAAGAGTATTTTCATTATTTCATCTCTTTCGCTTAGAGCAACCCTCAACTATCATATACCTTTCCATAGAGAATTTCGCGGACTAGAAAATGCTATATGGACCATTGAGAAGCAAATGTAACTAAGTACTTTAACATCAAAAATATTCTTGAGCATCTCTGCAAATCATAGATAGGTGTTAGAATACTTAGTTACATTTTCTTCCTCGTGTACAGAAAAGATTCGCGAGCAAATCAAGACGCGTCTGAACTCTCTACGGCACTGTTTCATCAAACAGCATTTAAATTACGAAAAGCCCCATGTTTGCTATAAGAGCAAGAGATGAAATAATGAAAATGCTATGAGTAAAGTTCATTTATTGAAAGTTTTGCTTGCGAACATTTTGCAGGGGACACTGAAGAAAACAAAAATATGTTGGGCTTAATTGCCGATAAAAACAGAGCTCTGGAAACGCACATCGCGAGATGAGTTACTAACCATCAGTATGC